>JBBEOF010000032.1:0-100717 GCA_037576055.1 Fusarium sp. M6JPR69
TTATCAGACGTGATTCGCCACCCTACACTCAGTACACCACGCCCCGTTGCAACTGCCAACATAAACCAAATCAGGTTACGGTTTACTACGTTGGGAACCTTGACCATCACATACCTCTAAGTATTAAAATATTAATTAAGCTAATATTAGGATTAGGATCCTTAGGGAAAGTATTAAAGTTCTTATTATATAAATAAAATAAAAAATAAAAAAATAAATTTTCTTTTTTTTTAACTATAAGACTTATACCCTTATTAATATAAGTAATACTATAAATAATATAATACTATTATAGCTTATCTTTAAGATATTTCTAACCTTAGATTAAGTATATATAGAGGCTAATCTTAATATCTATTTTACTTAATCTAATATAACTTTCTTTAATAGTAAGATAACTCTTAAGTAAATAATATATTTTAATTAATATTCTTAGGTAAAATCTTCTATAATATAAAGTTATAAAATAATTTTTAAAAAATAATTTAATTATAATAAATTCCTTAGAAATCCTATATATAAGTATATTTAATATAATATTCCTCTTATCTTTTATGCCCCTAATATAATAATCTAGCGCCTTATTATCTTTAATAGGTTTATAAGATATAAAGTCTTTATTATTAAAGAATATTTTATAAAATTCTATATTATTATAGCTCCTTTGCCGCCTTATTTTATATATATATTATAGCTAATAGATATTAGAGTCTTTTAGCTACTAAAGAATATATATTAGAAGTATCTCACTAAGTAATTTTAAAAGAGAAATATCTCTTTCTCTTATATTAACTTTATTCATAGCTTTTAAATAAGTCATAAATCTCTTTTAATATTAATATAGCTATTAAGTTAAACTATAAAATAATAAGTCTTTAAGAAAAGATTTACCGCATATAATATTATCTTAGGGTTTAAGAAGTTAGGCATTTATCTACTAAATCCTAAGCTAATAATAATATACCTTACTAAAAAGTAGCTTTAGGCGAAGTAGGCTATTAACCTAGCCTTTACCTTACTCCTTTCTTATAACTCTTATTTCTAGACCGCTATAGATATTACTAAATACCTCTTAGAGTACTATAGTAATACCTTTAGCTCTCTAATATATACTAGGCTTTATTAAATATATAAGGTTATTATAAAAGCTATAATCTTTAAATCTATAATTATTACTTATATTAATAATTGCTAGGCTTAAATTAAAAAGAGATATAATACTAAGAAATAAGAAAAAAAAGTAAAACTAATTAGTGATTTTAATTATAATATTAGTTTATAAGAGATTTAAGAGTAATAAGAAGAGGTTATTACTAAAACCTAATAAAAGAAAGAGAAGGCATAGGTCTAGTTTACTTATAGCCTTATTATATAAGAAATAAAAAAAATAAAAGATCTTTAGTAATAAAATAAAGAGATTATAATTAATAGTATAAAAAAGAAGGCATTATAGGCTTAATAGCTAGAGTATATAAAGAAAGATATTAAGTATTATTTTATAGAGATATAATACTTAATTATATATTAGATCTTTTCCTAAAAGCCTAATAGTTTTATAATAAATATATAATTACTATAAGAAATTAATAAAGCTATTTATAATACTAGTTTTATCCTAAAGCCCCTTAGCGCAATAAATTAAATTACTCTTATAAGAAGTAATAATAATATTACTTTCTATCTTAATTTAGCTTTTATTAATAAAAAAAAAAAAAAAGAAAAAGATAATAAGGAACTCCCTTTATTTAAACCTCCTCTATATCTACTTAAGATACCCTCATTACCGCCGGTTATAGCCTTATCGCCATAGCTACTATTTTTATTATCTAAACCCCTCTCTACGCCATGCCTAATATAGCCTTAATATTATATATTAGGAATATAGAGGATTAAAAGTATTATTATAGAAGTAAGAGCTATACGAGAAGCTAGCCCGGGGGGCTAAAGAGATAATCTTATAGCTAAATTTATATAGCGAAGTATCTAGAAAGGCGGCGGCCTTAGAGGCTTAGGCAGTAGCTTTTATTATAGATATTATTAATATTATTAATATTATTATATTAGGTATTATTAATTGCTTTAACTTACTCTTTTTACCTTTAAAAATTACTCTTAATAGCTTCTAAAACTCAGAGGATAAAAAAGATAGCTTTTTAAGGGGGAAATCAGGGCCCCATAATGTATTATAATTTTGTGGCTATATTACAATTTTGTGGCTAACCTAGCTTGCTAGGTTAGCTCGCCTGGGCCTTGGCCCACATGAGCCAACGGGTAAGCTTAAACTAGCTAAGATTTTAAAGTTAAGTCTATTATATAGTAAGAAAGCTATATTAATTTTTATTAATTTTTAAAACAATTACTAATTAATTAGTTTAAATAAAGCATATTTATACTATATACTTAGCTATTTATATATAAACTGATTCTTTTTTAAAAAAATCTAAGAAATTATATATAGTTTTATTACTAGCTAAATAGCTAAAAAAAAAAAAAAAAAAAAAAAAAAAAAAAAAAAAACTTCCTTTTAATTCCTAGCTAATTTAGCTATTTTTATAGACCTATCTAGACAGAGAAGTGGGAATGAGCGAAGCTATATATACTATTCTGATTTGCTTGATCGATCATGGTCGAACAGGTCGAACGAGAGCGCGTTCGACCGTTTAAGGTTAAGGTTCACTTTTGGTCGAACGTGGTCGAACTCGTTCCCGTTTGACCCGTTGGATCACACACCACTTCCACCGGGGCTATGGCCTTGTCTATAATGTTTGATGCTTCCTTCTGGTAGGCGCTAGAGAAGAAATAAAGGGCTATAAGAATGGAGATCACATTGGTATAACATATATAAAATTGTCAGTTGAATTTAAGAATTGGACTAAGCATTAGATTCAAATTAACCACTGCATTCTCGCATTGCCTAGCTTAGATGTCAGCTTGTCTATGGCACACTGCCTTCATCATGGCCGTCCATGGTGAATTAGTAAGTCTTCTCCCTCACGACTACATGCTTGAGCTTGGGACCGTTCAAGTGCTTGGTCGGTGCAAGAGTAGCGACGCTGACGTGCGGCCAGCCGAGGCCGTTGAAGTCAAGAGCCACAAACTGCGAGTACTGGATCTGCGTGTACTCGACAGTGATAGTCTTGGGAGCCGTGACGACGTGGTGTCGGTCTATAACGAACTGGGGAACAATATCCCTGGGGTCGTTGGAAACGGGGGAGACCAAATCGCCCTTTTCCATGCATGGTAGAAGACGAATCTCTGCGCGCACCTTGGAGATCCAGTACTGAGCAGTCATCTTGGTCGCGTTCGCATTCCCGCTTCTCTCTTTAGGGGTGGCAGGAAACACCTTTCCATCGTCGGCGCCGATGTTGAAGCCAATGTTACTGGTCCCTCCGCCAAGGTTAGGAGGTTCAGACGCCGTGGTGACGGTAAAGGTGGTATGCTCTACAATATTCTTTCCCTTGTTTGCGTTCCTCAAAACAGTGTTTGGGTCGTTAAGGATCTCCTGAGTGATGGTTCCATCTTTGATGAAAGGAGTAAGGTCCTGGGGGAGGCGACGAGACACTTGGTCTGAAGCGGTTTGACTGGCAAAGATTTGATCTTCTCCAGTAGGAAGAAAAACGGGTGTAATTCCCACAGAAGGAATCACAGGTGGACCCTTGTGAGTCGTGGCTGGCCCGAAACACTGGGCGTTGATGGTGGTGCCGTGAGGGATGGATGTCATTCTAGTGAAAGATGCAGCGAGATTAGGCATGGTGGCGCTCTCAGGAACTCGCATCCACAGGCCAGGCTCAAAATGAATGATGGGCGGCTTGCAAGGTGAGAGGACATCCGAGGGCATGGCGTCAAGGATGGTCTGAGTGTATGGCACGCCGTTGAGCATGATGTCTGCTTGTTGGCCCAGGCCGCGATTGGGAACGTTGCCAAGTTCATTTCCGAACGTCATGGTCTCACTTGTCAGGTTGAGTTGCAACACATTGTCATCGTTGGCATCGGTAGATTCCACTGGCAACGGAGTCGGAGTGGCCTTGCTGTTGGGCCGAAAGATGGTGTTGAAGCCGAACCCTCGAAAGGTTCCTTTAAAGTTCGCCAAAACATCCAACGACGTCACTGGCTCGGCTACAGCACCAGTGACGAGGTGAGTATGTTTCTTGCTGTCACCATTGGTGCCATCGGTGCCGTTTTCAACGGGTTGCTCGATGGGGTCGAGAACAGTCGGTCCGAACGCAAAGTTCTGTGGGATCTCAATAGAGACGCTGGGAGCGACAGGCATAGGGGGACTCATTTTGGACGAACAAGATTGGCCACAGAAAGTAAACTGGGTAATGTGATGGTGAAGGGGAAACCAGCTACGAAAGAGTGGCATGAACGCCGATTAAATAGAAGAGTTGCACCTACTGTTATAGAATCTTACCTCGAGTCGGCCTTAGGTGGCTTGCAGGCAACGGGCTGAAGGCTTACGACTAGGATGCCATAGCTAGACACCAATCAGTGGCATTCCATCTCAAATTCGTCAGCCGGAGGGATATTGCCGCCATATATGTCGGATGGAATGCGCGGAACTCTGTGGCGTCGAGTAAGAGTTCATGGTTTACTAACCTCGTGCACATTGAGAAATATTATGACAACTGCTCAGGAATGCCATGCCACCTCAGCCGCTCGTGGCGCTCCTACTTTCAGACTGATAGTGAGGAGAATATGTAGAGGCGTGAAAGTCTCAACAATCACGGACGTATCATGACATGGATCGAGATTATTTTCTATCGTCACAAGCCAGATGGTCTCGTCTTAGTTTCGGACCGCGAAGATCTAGGGTCCAGACCATGTGGTCCCCAAACAAGTAGATTCCTGTCGCCTGATGGGCGTTCTGCCAAGCCTGAGCTGTTACCCCCCAGCGCCGAATGGTCAAGGAAGGTATGGGTTAATACCGAAATTCATGTTTGATTAATATTTCCCACTTACATTATACTTCATTCTTCATGCATACTTAGAATTACTCTATTACCTGTATACAATCTCAGATATATCTTAGGTTCATATTCCTCTACAAAGACACACTATTCTGTCGTTTTCTTCTAAAGCTCCCCTAAGCGGGTAAACTGCAGCAGTGTCCTTGTTAAGAGAGATACGGTTGTACCTCAGAAGAGGTTACCAGACGCAGCTTATTGACCTGAGGTTGACCTACCGGATTCAGTCATTATTGACAAGATTCGTGGAAGCAATTCCCCACAACTTTGCTGGAGACTGCTACTGGTCCCAAGCAACTTCAGGGCGGGGTAGTTAGTGGATCGCATTATCGTGCTTCGCAAATACGAGTTGGGATTTCCAAAGCCTGGTTCTTTAGGCACTGACCGAGAAGACTCTTAAGATAAGGCACTAGCTTCACACCCTTTTTGTATGGCATGAATTATCCAGACCGGCCTATCAGAGTTAAGAGCGTGTACTCTCAAGCTGAAAAGGCGCACTTCGCTGAGAGCCACATTGGGCGTTTTCCTTAATAGAAGAAGTCAGTCATCCGCCCCTGGGCCGGACTGTGAAGCATGACCCGTCATCTTGGCATATCATATCACCAAAAACGGTTTTCCTCACGTCTCCACCATCATATTCAACATGTCGCTTCAAGTTTCAACAGGTGCCGGCTCTCTGATCGCTTTTGGCCTAGCTATCAACGATGTTGCGACTCTCGTCACGCTGAGCAGACAGGTTGTCACCTGGCTGTCGACTGGATCCGGGGGCAAAGACCTTCTTGATCTCCTGGACCATGATGAGATGGATGTATTGTGGCGAGGGGGCTTAATTGATACCACTCGATTCAACAAGCGATGGGGCTCTGACCTTGTCCTCCTTGTCAATTGTCAGTCACGGGCCTTCACAGGAGGAAAGGCAGAGAATGCCCTGGAGACATTAGGACAGCTCTCTGCAATTATGGTCTGCATCGTTGTTGCCTCTATTGAGGATCCGGAATTGGAAGCGGAAATGATCAACGCATTCACTGTCCTTCAGGCGTTCTTCATGGGCTACTACTACGGCATACTTCTCTCCCTTGTCGACACCTCCATGCGTGGCCTACCAGCCGTGGAGGGAGTTACATTGGCCATTTTGCCTGTTGCTTTCCTTGCTGCAGTGGCTTTGAGACAAAAAGATGATGCAGATATCTAATTACGGGCTCGAAGGCGTCCGTGGTCAAAAGGTAAATATGTCACATACTTTTTCCGTAATTAAAAAAAAAAGCGCTGTATAGAAACAATGTGCAGTTCAATGCCAATCTAGAGTTATGGACAATCTATGAAGGTTTCCTCCACCGTCTCACATCCCGCCACTCCGCAAGATAAGTACAGAGCAGCAACTCTGACCAATGGGCTTCTCTGTGAAGCAACATCTCACCATTCGAAAAGTGATGTTTGATGACGTCGAGAAAGATATTTCTCAACCTCCTTGGTTGTCGTCTCCCAAAAAGCGCGCACCTGATTCAAATCCTTTGCAACGCGATGAGGCTCTTTGACCTCACCAAAAGGCTCCAAATATTTACCCTTGCACACCTCGGGTTTTATCCAGACCTCTGGAGCAGTAGCGGCGAATAGAGTCGTGAAAGAGCCCTCGTCCAAGTCCAGCATAGTCCGTCTGATGAGTGGCTGCAAGAAAGAGGAGAAGATGCTCACAGCATTGTCGCTCTTCACGGCTCCTGGGTTGATAGACAATGACAAGATAGGAATCTTGGCTTGGTCGAAACGTCTCTGAAGTTCCTGGGCGAACAAGACATTGGCGAGCTTGGCCATGCTATAGAGTAGGGCGTTGATGTTGAACATGCGCTTCTGCACGTAGCGGTACTTCCACGGCTCATACGGCAGCTCACCGCGAAGAAATGCAGGGCTCGAAAAGTCGAAGGTGTAATTCGCAGGCAGAAATATGTGGTTCGCGCTCGACGAGACGGTAACAACACGGACATCGGCGTCTTTGACGGCCGCTGCGTTCTTGAGGAGCGGGAGAAGTCCGTTTGTGAGAACGAAATGGCCGACGTGACTAGAAGCTGTGAGATGCTGCCATACGGAGAAACAATCAGGGAAAAATACCAGACTGCCATAGCTGTCTCCCAACCAACTTCATTGGTTTCGAGATCTTTTGTTGCCAACCCTGCGTTGTTGACTTGACAGCTGTGAGTAAACAGCCAACCCTAGTAGCGTGGGAACGTACTCAGAATATCAAGCTTGGACTCATTCTCCCTCATCCATGCAGTTGCCTTCAGCACACTACCAATATCACCAAGATCGAGCTGAAGCCATACTAGTAAGTTCTCGGGAATCTCGGATGCCAAGGAGCGTATTTCCTCCCTGGCCGCTTTGGCCTTGGCTTCGGATCTGGCAGTGTAGTAGACCTTGGCGCCTTTAGATGCGAGATGCTTGACTGTGTGCAAGCCGATGCCAGAGCTGAAACTGTGAGTTGGTGTTCATGGCCTACATACCAGAGACTCACTTTGCGCCTGTGACTAGTGCAACCTTGCCGCTGAGGTTGGGGGTTCCATCACGAGGGTTCCAACTTTGTCCCATTTTCGTCACTGGTGCTTGAGGCGTTGAAAGTGCTGGATTATAGGCTTATTTGTAAAAGGACTTGGCGTAAGAGCTTGCTTCATCCATACTGAAAGTCAACATTCGGGCTCTTATATCCTTTCCTTTCCTTTCCTGGCTGAAGCATGGAGTGGATGACAAATTGGCTCGCAATTCTTGACCATTTATTGAAGTTAAGATGACATGTGCGCTTTGAAATTGACCATCCCATGTAGCAGAAAGGGCTATAGAACCGCCTCCAAAGTCATCCTTTATTTTACCCATCGCTCTGGCTGGACAGAGCGTCTTGGACGGCAAGAAAATGCGAAAATTTCCCTAGGCATGGCAGACGCGTGGATTGTTAGAGATAGGGTTAGTCCAAATGCCGTGCCTCGAGTTTCCCGGTCAGTTCAAATGAGAAGGCTGATAAATCAATGCCGAGATCTCCGTGCACCCTTGGAATCAAGAGAGCATGTCTCATGATGGTGCCAATGTTGACGCCCTTGCCCGAGTTTGGATAGAGTCGTCTTCTATGATTGGACGCTCATAAGGCCAGGCAAGAATCCGCGACGCTAACGCACATCATTTTAGCTAGGGCCGTGATTAGTCACGGTGACCTTCAACTTCAAAGAGGATCGAGGACGGCGGTAAACACTCTGCCCAAGTTCAGCTTTGATCTATAGAGAGCCGATACTGACTGCCATCGACTCACCTCGCAGTTTGATGCCAACAGATACCTACCAACCAATGGCTTCTGGCTGCTGGACTTGTAAAGGTAGGGCTCCTCTTCCTCTCAGGACTTTGACCCACTAACGCACAACAGATCGCAAGGTCCGCTGCGACCTGCGGCAGCCCTCGTGCGCAAACTGCGCTCGGTCGAAGAGAAAATGCGCTGGATACGGCATGAGACTGTCGTGGCCACGGCCAAACGACCGGCGACGCTCCATGGTTCATGAACCAGACAAATCCTCGCGTGCCAATCCCGAGAGCGAGAAGGCTCTCCACTTCATCAATACATATACTTGGCATGTGGCCATGTATGGGTCATCTTCCGACGGAAGCTATTCAAGTATGTTGCTCTCCTTGGCCAGTCGGCTCGTATCTAACGAGGATGAATGGCAGAGCTTGTCGCCAAACCCCCTGGCCCTTTGCTGTACTCGCTATCTTTGATCAACCGGGATGAGTCTGTGCTTCTAGACTATTGTAAGATATTTTGATGGCCTACTTGTTCACCTGTATGATAGATACTAATCACTCGCAGACATACGGGCAGACACAATGGTTCCTGGCGCAGACCCTCCCCGGCCGTTGATGCAGGTGATTCTCCAGATGGCGCTTGCAGACTCTACACATTCTTCAAAAGCTGTGCTACAGGGTATCTTGGCGTTGTCGTCGCTTCGCTTGTCAGGAAACTCTGCCGCCTTCGCACACAAGACAAAGGCTATATCTGCCCTTGCTCGGTCGTTGAGCCTCGATAAGACGCGCGAGTTGACAAGCAAAACCGTTGTTGCGAGCATGCTTCTCTATCTATATGAGGTTATTCACTTCTCTTCTTCCCTCTGTCAAATGCCGGTAACTAATGTAGACAACTCGTAGACAACCCACCCAAGCTTGACAGGTCCTTCATGGGCAGTATACCTCTGTGGCGTCAAGAAGATTGCTAAATCCTCCTTCCCCGAGCAGAATCCCAGCCATTGTATGGGTCACGGGCCATTCTTCAGTTGGCTGCATTACCATGAAATCATGGGCCACTTCAGCTTGGTTTGGTGGGCACCTCCTGATCCTCCGCCAATCTGTTTCGTCGATGCAGCCGCACTCTTGGGTCTACCTAGGAGTGAAGAGACAGAGAGAATGCCTTTCCAAAATGGCCAACTTGATACTACTTCCGACACAGCCCAACTTTTACACAACGACGAGGGGCCTGTCTGCTCCTTGGTAATTTTGGACATCATCTCGATGCTATTTCATAGCATCAGCCCAGACGTGGAACATGCCATCTCGTCCAAAAAGCGCCAACGCCTACTAGAGGCGGAGAATACTCTACGCAAATACTTGTTGGAATACCCATCAACCAAGTCCACCTACGAGTCTCGTCAACCCTCAAACACAAGCACTCTCCTCCACTCTATCGCAGCCCTGGTCTTCCTCAATCGTGCAGCATTGGATTACTCTGGAGAAGAAGCAGCCCACGAGGTTTTAGTGAAACGCGGTCTGGATATCCTCGAGACTGTCGATGTTTCTTATACCCCGTGGCCCATCTTTATTATAGCCTGCGAGGCACATCGAGACTCAGCCCGGCTGTTAATCCTCGATGTTGTTGCTAGGACAGAGAAGCATACTGGGAGCCGCCGCTTGACTCTGCTGAGGCATCTTATTGAAGGAGCCTGGAACTATCATGATCTGAACCTTGGGCGAGGCTCAGATTACAGAGTCATGCTCCATTCTGTTATACGGACGGCCCCTTACATGCCGTTTTTTGCATAGACTCTAGTTGGCGAGGGTTTCTTGGTAGACTTATGACGATTCCATCTTTCGGCATGTAGCACAGTATGATAGCAAGTGAACGTAGATATTATCATATGACTTCATCCCCATTCTCTCTAGATCGTATAAAGATTCCTTCCCGTTAGTCTTGAGACTCACCATACGCCTTTTTGACAGACGGTCGCGAGCTCAAACGCCGATGCCATGCTAGAAAGTTGGGGAATCTCTCCTCAATCCGGTACCTATCCCATAAAATGTCCTTGAAGAATGGAGCGAAGAGGGCGACTCTATTCCAAGGAACAAAGCACAGGTCTGCGTATGTGCTGCAATGCTGTTAAAACAAACATTGATAGAAAAGCTAGGTCGACTCTTACCATTTGTCCCCAACCAGGTATTCTCGGTCCTTGAGTATGGTCTCCAAGACTTCAAAGACTCGGACTGTCTGCTCAATGTATCGCTGTTTCGCAACGGGAATGTCGTCAGGGCAGCGATGAAACCACACAGCTTGACCAAAATAGGGGCCCTAGATAGTCAAAGTTATTAATCGTTTAGTTATGATGGAAACCTTGCACTGCTCACCTGGCCCGACATTTGGAAATGCAGATACTGTTTCAAAGTCCACTTGCCCTTTGCATCCTCGACTATCAGCTTGCCATGCTTATCGTATAGCTCGACGAGATACTCGACGATAGCTCCAGACTCCCAGATGGTGAAATCGCCATTGTTAGGATCAGTGAGGGCTGGCACTCGGCCATTAGGATTCAAAGCAAGGAACCAATCTTCTTTGGGGTTATTCACCACGATCTGAGGCACGTCAGCGGTTGAGGCCTCAGTAGTACCCTGGATAAAACCTTGTCATAGGGGATGCCCAGTTCTTCGAGAACAATGGTGACTTTGTAAGGGTTTGGCCCGGCGCCTCGTTCACATTGTTAGCTGCCCGCATGTTGCAGGATAAAGGGGACTTGATGTGTTACTATGCACATAAACTGTGAAAGGTTTCAAGGCAGCCATGATGCACGGCGCAAGAGAAGAAAGGCTTGGTGAGAATAAGGAGAGTGAGTTTTGCGGGTCGATCAAAACTTGTTGGTAGTCTTTTCAGATTGATGATGAATAGTTTTCGGGCTCAAGGTTGCTCATGATGTGATATCAATGTTATCCCTGAAAGTAATCTTGAAGAGCCTATCCACAATCCTCTCCCCACTCCTCGTCTCGAGTCGCGCGTCGGACAGCGAGGTCGATCCGTTTGAAGAAAATTCACCCGAGGCATCCCGAACTCGTACCTTTACAGCGAGCCGAGCATGTATCGGGACAAGGATAGGGCCATGAAAAATTGGCTATTCAGATCAACCCGGGGAGATATGGTAACTCCCCGGTGTAAAGCCGCCAGCTTGAAGCCCCATTCAGTGGGGGGGCGTTCCGTGGTGATTACACTAGCCGCAGTCTTGGCATTTCCCGATCGCCGAAGGCCAATAGGAGGGTAGTTGGGACATGCCACGGAATGATGTCGAGCCGCTCCCATTCTGACAACATTGAAGGCTGGCAGTCTCCCCCGACAGCGGTGAAGCTTTCCAGTTGAGAGGTTGAGCCCAACCACATCATTACCTGAGTCATTTTTCCAAGTCAAGTTGAGGTTTGGCTTCGTAATGGATAGGTTGTGTTGCCTCTATGATGGTCAAAGTTGTATAGCAAGGAGCCAAGGAAGCGGAGGGTAGCCGGGGAGATAAGCCGAGCCTGTTGTTTTCGTCATAGATCCCTAACAAGATTTCATACTCTGGTCTAGACAATCACCCACATGAAGGTCGTTAAATAAGGACTACGAATAAGGCCAACAAGAGGCTCAAACCCAGATTTTGCCAACATCATCATCATCGCTGCTGTCGACCGCGCGCTCATTTACCCCACAATCTCAAACGGTCAAGCAGCTCGTAGACACTCAACCGAACCATGGAGACTGTTTTGGTTGTCGGGGCCACCGGCAACATTGGCGTATCTGCCGTCAAAGCTGCTCTCAACACTGGGCGAAACGTCATCGCCGTTGTAAGAAATCAGGCTAGCACCAGCAAACTCCTTAAGCATGTTGGAACATCCAAGGGTATCACAGTTGCAGAAGCCGACGTTACATCGCCCGATGGTATTAAAAGCGTTGTGCAACGTGTGCGAGAAGGCCAGTTGCCATCCTTCCAACATGTTTACTCGTCAGGTACGTATATGTTTGAAGACAAGGGCATGAGGCGACGCTGACCGCGGGACAGTTGGAACTTTCGACCTTTCGCCTCGCATTACGGATGTTGGCACTGAGGCGCTCCGAAGGGTCATGAATGTTAATCTTGAGGCCAACTTTTGTAAGTCTGTCCGCGATCCATTGCATCAGCATCTATCGCTCATCGCCGAATTCCCCTAACTTGTCCAAGTCGCATACAGAGCTACAATCCCATATCTACTTGAGCAGAAGTATGGAAAGAGCACCTGGACCCTTATGACCGGTGCCGCAGGTGACAGTGGTGTAAGTTGTTGACGTGCTTGGACTCCCCGAGGGATGCAGCTTTAACTAACCATATCATTTTCAGTGGGCTGGCGTAACCGCCATCAGTCAGGGAGCGCTCTTCTCCCTTGCCAATGTCGCTTGTCGAGAATTGGCCGAGACCAACATTCGTTTCAACGAGGTCTGGCTCGCATTCCGAGTTGAGCATGATGAAGCGGCGGCAAAGCATGGAAGCATTGGATCATCTGCCTTTGCTCCGCATTACGAACAGATTCTTGCTCGGCCAGAGATATCCGCCAGCAGGGTTCGCCTTGCGAAGCCAGCCGACATTAGCAATTTCACATGGTCGAAGAAGTTGGTTTGAGCGGCAGACCGTATTCCCATAGTGAACAGCCAGAGTAGCTGTTTGAACATGGAATGTATCGTTGACTGTTGCTCTTGCGACGGCTTGTTAAAGGTGACCAAGTAGCATGTAACACAAGGCCAATGAATGGGGTCTCTACGTAGGGGGGCCTTGCAGGCGAAAGATAAGCCCACATATAACTAACGAGGGTAACACATAATTTTGAGACAAGTCGTGCGCAATAGCTGTCAATGGATTACAAAGAAATGAGACAAAAGCCAAAGTAGCGAAACGATCAAGTACAGAAAGAATATCTCTAGTCTATAAATATGAATGTCTAAAGAAGGGGAACCTCTACCTTCACGACTCAATATACAACCCATACCCTAGTCTCCCAGCGCCGCTTCATTCATCCTTAGCTTCCTGGGCGAAGGGATAATCTATGTAGCCCTCATCGCTTTGTGCATACATGGTCTTTGGATCGAATGGCGCAAACTCAATGCCGTTCTTTGCTTTAAAGACCAGGTCGGGGTTGGAAATGTACGGACGACCAAAAGCCACCACAACATCATGGTCCGCGTAATCGGCATCCACCGCTTTCTTGGCGGAAGCGGCATCGTAATTCCCGGCAACGAGAACAGGGCTCGCGTCGCCATAGGTGTCCAAGATGAACTTGATCTCCTCGCCGTTGGTTTGTCGGGCGTCGGACTCGCACGCGTGGAGGTAGGCCAGCTTGAAATCAGCCAGCCTGCGTACAAGGTCTGAGAATTGCGGAACAGGGTCGTCCATGCGCATGCCTTGGTACTTGCTCCAGGGGCTCAGACGGATCGCAGTGCGCTCGCTGCCAACTGCTTCGACCACGGCGCGAGTGACCTCTACCGCGAAGCGAGATCTGTTTTCGATGCTTCCACCCCAGGCATCGGTTCGTTTATTCGAGACGTCTTGAATGAACTGGTCGACTAGGTATCCGTTGGCGCCATGGATCTCGACTCCATCGAAACCAGCACTGATGGCGTTCTTAGCTGCGGCCGCAAAGTCAGAAATTGCGTCCCAAATGCCATCTTCGGTCAGCGGGGTTGGGTAGTGCATATCATCGCTAAAGGCACTCTTCATGGGCACATCGCTGCTGGAAACAAGCTGGTGTCCTCCCTTCTCCAGGAACTGAGGGTTTGCGGCGCGACCCAGTGCCCAGAGCTGTAGAAAGATGTATGACCCTTTGGCGTGCACAGCGTTGGTGACCTCCCTCCAGGCGTCGATCTGAGACTGATTGTAGATGCCTGGGACATTGGCATAACCGCCATGCCGGGGGCTGATAACGGTGGCTTCCGTCACGACGAGAGAGCCGGGGGCCGAGGCACGCTGCTTGTAGTACTCCTTTACGGAGGGCAGGGGAACGTGAGAATCGCTTGCTCGGAGGCGGGTCATTGGAGCCATGGCGATGCGATGGGAGAGGGACATGGCCCCGACCTTGAGGGGGGTGAAGAGTTTTGTCATGTTGCAAGGGAGTGTTGATTTAAGGCTTGCAGTGAAAGTGTTGGAGACTGGAATTGTCTCTTGACGCTGAATCCAACCTCAAACCATGATCAAGGTCCATCTATATACAGCCCCGGTTGGTGAGCTTGTTTACCCGTCCATTCCAGGATGGTGGCGTGGTAGGGTCCCTAAAAATCTCCGATGCCAGATGGCCATAGCAAGTCACAAAAAGACCGATAACTGTATTTGTCATGTCGGTCTCCCGTGATGGTCCAAGCGAGAACCGAGATAGAACGCCATGGCCATTAGTTGGAGAAGCGCCTCGAGAGTATTCGTGGTGGTGGAGTCGCTTACAAAACTCCTCAACTCATATGGCGGATCTGTTTAGATTGCCATGTGGGCTTTCCTCAGTCAATGCTATTTGGTTGGTTCTCTGACTCGGTCAATTAATGAGAGGAATCTTGCCGTGCATGGTTCCTTGGACATTCGGAGAATGCCAAGACCGCCGATGGCTTGACGCTACCGGGGACATAAGATATCTCCGCACACACCAATTGTGATGATGTAATCAGGTGTACTGGCAATTCTAGGGTAGCACCAGCCACTGTCACGGGATCGGAGTCGCGCCAGGAGTCAAACGCGAACAGCCATGACTGCTGGACGCCTTAATGTGGTCCAACTGGCTCCGTACCGTCCTTAAGTGCCTACAGCAGTCATTGCCGGCTTGGTTTCATCAGGGGCTCTTCCCATCTGTGATGACTAATCCTCCTCCGTCCGGCATCGCGACCCCACCTCACATTGACTCGACCTCATCCATCACCGCCAAAGATGGACGATCCTGAACCAACCAATGCGGGCCAGGAGCCCAGGATTACCAGAAAGAGAAAACGGACCGCACATGCTTGCGAGCCTTGCAGGCAGCGCAAGTCTCGCTGCGATGGATCACGTCCAGTCTGTGACCTATGCAACGAGCATGGCGTTGAATGTTACTATCGAGACTCGGTAGTAATGCCTGCGCCCAAGGTGGACCATCACGCTGTAGCACAGCTTGACACTAGACTCAGAGATATGGAACGTCTGCTCCATAGACTGGTTCCAGCTTCTTCTCGGGAACCAATCCCCTCTCCCTCGTCCTTGGCTCAGAACGATGCCCCGGAAGAAGGAACTCACCCAAGTTCTGTCGACATGCAGGGCCGTGATGCCATCTCCCAGGACGAGACTCGTGTGGAGCTAGCGTCGGGTCTCGACAAGTCGGCGTGGCCTACTGACCCTGGCGATAGCGTCGATGGCATGGCATCAATCACTTTCCGGGGCGAGGCTTGCTCGGGAGTCTTTGGTACGAGAAATGAAGTTGTATCCATCCGTTGCCAATGCTGATAACTTATGTCAAGGTCCCACATCCAACCCTGCCTTCCTTCAAAAGATCATTATCGCACAGCGCAGCATCTTTGGGCAAGGACAGAACCGTACGCCAAGCCTGAATACCTTTCAAGCTGCCGCCACACTCGATATTTCACGGCCGGCTTCTCCACCACTCGCATCCACGGACGTACAAAGTCCTCCTGTAGTAAACCCTCACGTTCTCCCTTCTCAATACGATGTCTTGCAAATGGTGGATACCTTTTTTGATAACACGGGGAAATTCTTTCCGTACCTCTACAAGCCTTTCATCCTTCGCAGCTTCGCCAACATGCGCAGAACTAGCTTCCAGAACGTTGAGCGATCCCAGCTTTGCATCTTGAATCTGCTAATGGCCTTCGCTACGACTCACTGCCCTTCAGACTTGCCGGCGTCAGCCAGGGCAGAGAGGGGCGATGTTTTCCTGCAGCGAGCACTGCTACTGATCTCGGATATTAAGCCGGCAGCGGGCAATCTTGAGCCAAGTACGTATCTTTAACCAACTGTGGATTGTGCTGACGGTGCACACAGTACAGGCGCTGTTGATGGCAACCCAATACATTCAGGGCACGCAGAGATCGTCCCAGACGTGGGATATACTTGGCAGGCTCATACATGCGGCCTTTCAAGTAGGCCTGTACCAACCAGCCAGCCAAGCTCACTATACTCCTCTCGAGGCCGAACTTCGAAAACGAGCCTGGTGGATGTGCTTTATCATGGATAGGTAACGTAACGCCTTGGCTTTGCCAGTGATTGGGAAGGTCAATGATGACTAACTCAATGGCAGAATGTGCAGCATGACCTACGGTCGTCCAGAACTCATGCCCAATGCATACATGGTGATGGACTTGCCAACCGATGTTGAGCTTGAGACACTTGCCGGCAACCTTCCGGATAACTTGATTTCTTCTGCCGCGTCAACACCAAGTCTCTTGGTCTACACATCGTAAGAGCTATGATATAAAGAAAATTGTGAAACGATGGACTAACGTGTGTGTTGACAGTCGGCTGTATCTCATCCTCGGCAAGGTCATAGAGTCTGTCTATGACAACAACATATCTTGCCCAGCCCAAACAACAAGCCTGCATCAGATGCTGACCAAGGTTCTGGAGGTAGACCAGGACCTGATCAACTGGCGTCAGCAACTCCCCCCCGGGCTCTCCCAGGTCACTGCATCAGAGCTCAGTCAGTTGCAAGCCGTGGGAGAAACACAGACATACCGATTCCGCACCATCCTCACCGTGAGGTATCTGAATGTGCGGACTCTTCTACACAGAGCCGTCTTGTCGCGGCTTTTGGAGTCGCCGTCACGTCAGGTCCATCAAGATCTTATATTCAACATGAGTGTTAGTAGCATGGAGACTTGTGTCGATGCAGCTTTGGAGTCGATCGGTATCATTTCCCACGCTACTCACCAGCAGTATTTGCTACCGATTTGGTGGTACTCGGTTTATTTCAGTAGGTTGTCCTGTCCTAGAAACGGTCCATGTCAAAATTTATCCTGATATCTCATAGCTTTCACTGCTGCCTTGGCCATCTACGGCAGCATCCTTGTCATGAACAGAGGTGATATTCAAACTCATCGATTCGCCCCCGCAGATCTTGTACAAACCTTGCAGACAGCACTCCAAGTCCTGGAGCAGCTTGGTGGCGAGACGCACCAGGCATTGCGGTGCAAGAAGATTGTACATCGTTTACTTCAAGTTTCTCTCGCCCTATACACCCCAGTCCCAAACGCCCAAGAACGACAGGGTGGAGTATGTCAAAATGATCAGGTCCAGTTGATTCACCCGGAAGAAAATCTGGAACAACTTAACGGGGGATTCATGAGGGGGCTCGATTCAGACATGATGCTGGATCTGAGCAACTTTGCAGATGGTTTGGGGTCCTTGATACCGGACATGTTTCCCCTGTAACAAAGTGTGGTTCTCTTTCCATCAAAAGGACTGATGCTTGCTTCAACGCTCTGCAACATCCCTTTACGCAACCCAGCCACCGTCCACACTATACACGGAACCGGTAACGAAGCTAGCTTCGTCGCCTATTGACAAGTCAGAATCGCTGGAAGACAATGGGCTCAGCGATGCATACTTAGCAGGAATTCAATCACGTGCGCAACCTCTGACGGATCGGCCTTTCGGTCTAGGGCTTGATGAGCTGTCGTTAGACTTGCACCAATAGACTTTTCCATATCCTTCACCATGGGCGTATCGATTGTGCCTGTTTCCTACCCATTAGCACTACTGCGTAACATTCAATTCATCTTTGGTCATCTGCTGGACTCACCAGGAGCAACACAGTTCACTCTTACGTTCTTGGACCCCATTTCCTTGGCTGCCGTCTTGCTCAAGCCGATGACCGCGTGCTTGCTTGCACAATAAGCTCCCATGCCAACTAGACCTTGAAGACCACCGGCGCTCGTGACGTTGACCTAAGGAGCTTTTTGTCAGATGGACACCAACAAGAAATCGACATGTGCAGGCTTACCAGTGACCCCCCAGCGTCCATCGCGGACAAAGCAGCCCTAGTGCAGTTGAAAGCCCCTGTAGCATTGACTCCCATAACCTGATCCCAGATGTCATCCGTCTCATCAGCGATATATCTATGCGGGCCGCAGAAACCCGCAACATTCACGCACCCGTCGAGCCCACCAAACCGCTTGACCGTTTCCTGGATCCAGGCATTGACGGCGCTGCTGGACCTGACGTCGACGGCAACAATGATGTGTCGTTCATTGTCTCCCCCGAGTGAAGAACGGGCCGCTTCTAACCGTGGTAAGCTCAAGTCGGCAAGAGAGAGCAAAGCTCCGTGACGTGCAAGCAGCTTTGCTGTGGCCAAGCCGATGCCGCTCGCTGCACCGGTTATTGCGACCTACCGCCGATGATCAGCCAGGTGTGAAATCACAGTACCGTGTGGGATTATTTACCCTTTTTCCAGTAAGGCTAGCCATTGTGTTATAGCTTGAGATAAAGAATGTGAGCAACTGTTGATCCGCAAGCTGGAATGATATTTATAGTCGCATGCATTTGGTGTTTTATACTCGGAACAACAGTAGCTCATCCGGAATCGTTCCCCAGTCATATCGAGTTATCCGGGGATGCCGGAACGGAAGTCTAACATGACTTGCTCTGTTTGACTGGCTGGAATGACGGGAACATCTGTCCTTAAGGCCCAAAGGGGGCAGAAAAGACACGATGCTCCAAGAGCGATATGAATCAGTCATAAATATACTCTGCTATAACTGTGTACGTCGCGAGTGCTGGATCAAGCCGCGAATGGTACTGCAATCCCGCATACCAGTGCCATTGATGAACCGGGTAGCCATATCTGTAAAGTTCGAACTTAGTTCATGCAAGGCTGCCATCGTCACCATCGTCGTGCAGCTTGGAGATACTGTCCTTGGCCGGACCTCGCGGGGACTCGGGGGGAGATAACGGGGGCCGCGGCCTTGACGTACTGAGCCCCGACGAGGAAAATGCTCTCCCGTGACTCCAGCTTTCTGACCAACAAACAATGATACCCCAGATTCTGCACTCCAGATACTCATCAAGATGGACCCGCAAATGCCAGCAGTGATGGAAGATTCCATCAGGGGTGTGAGCCCCCGCGGCACGTCGACCGAGAAGGAGACCAGCATTGAACGGCCCAAGAAGCGCCAAAAAGTCAGCGCAGCTTGCGATCGGTGTAGAAGCAAGAAGACTAAATGTGACGGAGTTCGACCAGGTACAATCATCCCCCCAAAAGTGTTGAACGATTAACTGACTGATGCTTCTCGGGACGCTTTAGTGTGTAGCCCTTGTCGAAGGCGACAACAGACCTCAACCACCTGCACCTGGGGTTCTCGAAAGGTCCGAGGAAGTAGCACATCACGGGAATATCTGTTGAGACTAGAGCAGAGGCTACAAGAGCTTGAAAATGAACGACGGACATTGCAGACATCAGCCCGGGATGACATGTCTCCAAACGTCTCGGAGGAACGGGTCGACGACGACGACGACGATGACGAGCAGAATAACGCTATGCTGGGGTTGATAAAAGAGAAGGAAGGCTGGAGACTATCGACACATGGCAACTCGAGTGTCAGCAGTTTCATGAGCCACATCAGAAACGTGCTCGATCACCACCTGGCTTCTCGTGCTACCAGTGCTGAACCCGGCCGGACGATCAGCATGGCTCAACCTCAACTAGCCACGAGCTCAAGTGACCAGCTTGCTCATGTGGACGCGGTTCTGCCTCCCCGCCGGAGAGCTGACCATCTTTTTGACGTCTACTGGAGATGCATTGATCCGTTATATCCATTCCTGGATCGGGATCAGATGGATTTAATGTATCAACGCTTGTGGGCCGGGGAGAATCTTGGCGAAGACACAAAGATGTTCATCTGCCTCCTCAACGTGGTATTCAGTCTGAGCTGCAACCTGAACCCCCGGATGGAGCCGGAGGAAAGGGGCACAAATGCGGCCGTCTTCTACCGACGCAGTCAAGAACTCCTGGATTTCTCCGACCTCCAGAATCGCTCGGTCCTGACCGTACAGTGCTTTCTCCTATCTGGACAGTATCTGCAAAGTACAAACAAGTCACAGCAATGTTGGATGTCGATTGGTCTGGCCATCCGAGTAGCCCAGAGCATCGGCCTGGATTTGGTAGCGACAAGCACTGAGGCACCCACTACAACTATCAGAGAGACTATGCGCAAGGTCTGGCACGGCTGTATCCTCATGGATAGAACTCTTTCCATGACATTCGGCCGGCCACTGATGATCACCCCTAAGGCGGCGACAGCAGTTCCCATGCCGCTGGTACATAATTCTGAGGGTCTTTGCAGCTGCCACTCTAGTGCATCCAGCTGTGATGCCACACATGACCGCGATCTGCACTTCTTCACCGAAGCCCTCGAGCTATATGAACTCATGGGTGAGGCGCTGATCACAGTATACGACGCCTCGGCTGTTGACGAGCCAGTCAAAATTGACGAGTATTCCATGTACTTTGGCAGCAAGGCGGCCAAGATCGTTGGCCAGGTTTGTGAAGTCGACGACAAGCTCCAGCATTGGCAAAGGCGTCTCCCTATTCATCTTCGCAACGACCCAGATGCTCCCAAGTCGATCATCCACAAGCGCCAGAGCCATATTCTGTTTCTTCGTTTCCACCACACTCGCATTCTACTTTTGCGTCCCATTCTGTCACGGTTCTGCGCTAGACAGGGCTACGAGCCCGCAGGCTTCTCAGAGACGTTGCCCTGGAAGATTGCTCTTCACTCATCTGTAAGCTGTGTGAGGGCAGCCTTGGAAACTGTCGAGTTCTACGAGTCCAGCATTGGAAACCGCAGCATCCAAGACTGTGAGGACTTGCTGCCTGCCTGGTGGTATAGCACTTTTTACATCTACAGCGCCGCTACAATTCTCGTGGCCGCACAGTTGCACCATGCACTGACGGCGGAAGTTGGAACAAACAGGATTGTTGATGGATGCCGAATCAGCATCAAACTGCTCACATCGTTCCAGAGGTTCGGGGATCATGCGATGAGATGCGCCACCGCCATCGGCTTACTTCTCGAGCACGTCCAAAGAAAACAAAGAGGGCGAACACAACAAAAGAAGCAGCCGCAACGAGACGAGTTAGATCAAGTCAGGTTACAAGCAGATAAGGGCGGACTCGACGAGAAATGCGAGCATCTGGTGAACCAAGGAGTATCACAGACCAACCCCGCAAAGGGGCCTGTACATGGTTTTGGAACCAGTGTAGATTATTTAGGGAATGCCGCTGCTTCTATAAACCCTGGGAACGATGGATCTTTGGACTATGATTTGGCAATACATGGTAACGAGCTAGATGGTTTGACAATGCTTGATGGGCTCATGGCGATCGATTTTGAGGGCTTCAACTGCAAACTGGATTTTGACGATCTTTCTTGGCTTAATAGCATACCCGCACAACTGTACGAGAGCTAGTTGTAACAATCACAGCCGGCCTACATTATTGTCGATGCCAAAAGAAAAAAAAACCCCTTAACCTAACCACCATGCGAAAATACGAAGAAGCTGCATTGAACAAGAAATGCTCGCCGATTGGGATAATAATTGCACTCATTTCAAGACCTAGACTAGTAGTATCTCAAGCCATGGTTGAGGAGACGATCCAGCGGCACGATGAGGTTAACTCGTGTATCGACATGCCCCTCAATTTCGGTGGGTTTATGTATATCGGCACCATCATTCCTTGGTCCGTGACGTGGGTTGCAACTACAGTCGTCCAAGAATTGGGTCATGTCTTTAACTGGAACGGAAGAGAAGGTTCAAGTTCTCGGAAGCAAATGGTTCCGATGCTTCGGATACTGCTTCTCATCAGGTGCCTCAGGCTGTACCGGCGTCGGCTGTGTTCCAGCCCTGGAGAGGGTGTACGGTTTGCCTTGGATGGATGCGTACCTCAAGCATTGCTCAGGCAGAGATATATTGCAGGTCATGGCCATGCAGACAACCCCAACAGACCAGATTAGATATCACTATCATCATCTACAACATGTGTGACAGTCACAAGCTGAAGTTGCGAATTATCATCAATGGCGCTGGGCTGGGAGGTCTTGGGGCCGCCATCGGGCTTGCACGCAAGGGACACCATGTCACGGTCCTTGAGGCTGCATCCGCTCTATCAGAGGTACGTCTAATACTCATCTCTGGTCAGGGTCCCTGGTTAAATGAAACTGGATTTTTAGGTTGGCGCCGGCATTCAGATCCCGCCAAATAGCTCTCGAGTCCTGGAGATATACGGCCTTGCTTCCAAATTCCTCGAAAAGGTCGTGTGGCCTCGGGGGTTTGCATTCCGCAGATATGCCACTGGAGACATCTTGGGGACCACGCCATTGCATCCTCAACTCTCAGAGACCTACGGGTTCCCATATTGGTTGATTCATCGGGCAGACTTTCAGTCCATCCTGTTTTATGCCGCCAAGGAAACTGGCGTCGACGTCAGACTCGCGTCTCCCGTACAGTCCGTTGACGTTGACCTACCAAGTATAACACTTCTCAGCGGCGAGACTCTGACGGCGGACCTCGTCGTAGGGGCAGATGGAATTCGATCCAAGACACGGGCTGCGCTTCTAGGCGATAGGGACGTGCAGCCTAACGACGCTGCAAACTGTTCTTACCGTGCCACTGTACCTGCTGGAGCCATGAATGCGGATCCCCAAGTCTCACATCTCATGACGGATGTCAACGCTAATTGTTGGATTGGGCCCGATCACCACATAATGGCCTACCCAATCCGCCAAGGGGCCATGTACAATATGGTTCTCTCACACCCAGGGGGTATCGCTGCAGCCGGGAAATGGAACGAACCCGGGAACCTGCAAGAGATGCAGGAGCATTACAAGGACTTTGACCCTGTTATTCGAAGAGTCGTCAGCAAGGTGACCAGCTGTCTGAACTGGAAGATCGCCGACCTCCCTGAGCTGCCAACCTGGACGAATGGCAAGGTTGTCCTCCTGGGAGATGCAGCCCACGCAATGGTCCCCTTCCTGGCGCAGGGAGCTGCCCAAGCCATTGAGGATGGTGCCTGCCTCGCAGAATGCCTCGACCGTGTCAAGAGTCTCTCGGATCTGCCAGTATACCTTGAAGCCTACGAAAAGATCCGTAAGCCTCGCGCAGAACGCGTTCAGAAGGGAACCAGGGATAGCAGCTTGATCTGGCACATGCATGACGGCCCAGAGCAGGAGGCTCGGGATAAGGCATTCTCCTACATGGAATTGGGTACTAGGGACGAACAGTTTGAGGAGGAACTCGAAAAGGCGAACCCAAATAGTCTGAGTGGGAAGAAGTTTCAGCAATGGCTGTTTGGTTATGACGTATTTTCAGCGACCAATGCTGTACTGGATCAGTTGAGTCCTAACGGTCGGATCAAGATTTAGATTTGGGATAGAATAACTTGACTGGTTCGTTGTTGGAGAGAATCCTGCATTTTCAAGACCATTGAATCATCCTTACATGGCGATGTTGATGTCAAGATTATGCACTCGAGGGATGGATAGGACACTGTATCAGCTATCCGAGTTGAAAAAAAGCTATGTGGAGAAAGTAGGCCGGTTGATAGGCTTGGGGCTTGTACAATATGGTGGCCAGAAGGAGAATGAAACAGTCAAGTTCCAAGACGAGGTCATAACATCGTCGGGATAAAGGATGCATATTCTAGAACCTATTATACGTCTTTTTACGGAAATAGCCCAATGGGGATATACAATGATTGTGATTTTTCTTATTTGAAGCCGAAAATGTCTCAACACGGACTGAGCTCGCAAGCTTAGACCCTCTCTGTCACAGGATTGCTATAAACAACAGGGAGCTGATCTAATGGGACACGCCGCATAAACTCTTCAATCGTCAAAGCCTTCACCTCGGGGTACTTCAAGTTCTGAAGGTACGGTCCCACGTAGGTCTGCTCGTTTATCATGTAGTACTGGTAGAACCTATTTGCGAGGTCAGCTATGTAGTCAGGCATGATAGTCGGTTTCAACCTACATGGCCATGTATTCGTTTGGTTGGCTCGACGGCTGATTTCGGACACCCCACATCTTGTCATAGAGTTGCTTTGCAGAGCCCTTTATCACGACATTAGCCTTGATGCCATAGACCCTCTCATATGCCAGGGCAATGTCGTCCATGGACTTGGTGTCTCCCACAACTAAAGACTGGTTAATACTCAACACCTAGAGGATTTAAACATGAGAGCATTTACTCACAGCGCTGGATGCCAACTGCCTCCTTGTCAAGAACGACCTGTGCCGTGAACTCGGCCGCGTTTCCATAAGACGTGGTTTCGAACAGAACGCCTGGTTCGCCCCAATGCGAGAAGGTGTGTGTGCCAGAGTCGTAGATGCCAAAATAGGGGCTGACAAGAGTCTCAAGAAAAGCGCCAATGAGAACATGAACTCCTTTCACGAGCTCCTTGGTGCCCAAGTAGGCCTTGACATGTTTCATCGGATCTTTGGTGAAGAGCTGCCCAAACTCGAGCTTGGTATAATCCAGACACCAGTCGCTTGCCATGTAGCGTGGGACTTTTTCATCCTCGCATGCGTCAATGAGAACCTTCTGGCCTTCGATCATCAAATCGTCGTCTCCCAAGTAGCAGCAGACAACAATGTCGCAGCCCCTGACAAAGTTGGCGACTTGGTCTCGATCGTACGCACCGCCTTCCACAATCTCAACTTGAGAAGAAGAAGAGAGGTTTTGGGCTAGCTTGGCTTTGTTTCGACAAAAACCACGGACCGAGACTTGTTGGTTGGTGTCGAGAAGTTTGCAAGTTAGCAGCTGACCAAACTGGCCAGTGATACCTGCAACTCCAACAAGGATGGTCATATTGGGTAAAAGAAAAGCACCCAGAGTAGTTGTAATTTCGGAAGGATATTCGGAATTGTTACTGAGAAGTGAGGACCTTGGGTCCCTTGGTCCTGAAAGGCAGACATTTTATCGTGTACCACCGGGGGTGTTCCGGCTTCGACATTCGCATACCTCCCGCAATGCCGAGCCTAGTCTGCATGATAGGCAAGTTCCAGTCTTCCCCGCATGGATAATTAATTCCACGGCTAACGTGGCTTATCGGGGGTAGTTAGGAAGCTAAAACTGGTCCTTGCCCCTCAACAGGGGAACCATATTTGTCGGCCCGGCAATTTCACTGTCCTTGATTGCAAGTTACTGTAATAATCTGGCGTGATCTGCTCCATTGGCGTGGCTGCAACTGCCCCAGCCAGTCTGCAAATGTGGCCAAACAGACTCAGCTATAGTTGCATCATCCAAGGCTCCATCGCGTTTAGCCTGTTGATATACATAGAAGTATCATAAGTGAATGACATGACCACGGCAGTATCACTGAAAACCATCACGTCTTTCTAAGCATGTTCTGTGCCAATATGCCTAATGGCCACCCCATGGAAACTTTACTGAGGTGAGTCAATGGCCGCCTTATTATCAATCATTCACATCCCATCTTGTATCTTCGAGTAGAACCAGTCATTCATTCTCTCTCTACTGTCAAATGTTGGAGTTGATACTCAAGTGATCCTGAATTGAGCCCTGCAAGTTCTTACTTCTAGTGTAGCTAGTCTTACGCACAAGGCCCAGATGAGAAACATGTCTTGGCCTAGTCAATAACGGGAAGAACCAGATACGACTCGTAAAAAGGGCCCGTGTAGATGTAATGTTTTCCCTGGTTAACAGTCCGCTCATGGAACTGCACCACATCAGGCGTAGAGTGTCGGAAACAGTCGTTACCCTGAATCTTAACCCGCAACGTCTCGCCAGTGCGGAACAGAGTAGACGTCGGGAGGATCTCAATGTCGACTGGGACAACTTCATCCGGTCGGAGAAGCAGACGGCGCGTATGGGGGTGCCAGGGCCTATCCGTGGTGCTGCGATTGATGACGAGTTCTCTGTGGCTCACACGAAGCCAGCCGAGGCCAAGAGGTCCATCGTCAACCATGGAGAAAGCCACAAATGGGGCCACCTTGCCGTCGGATACAATCTTGTCCAGTTGCACAAACAAGTCCATGTCATCTCCCTTCTCAGTCGAAACCCAGAGCCTCAGTCGCATGCCTCCAGTCAGCTCCGTGTCCTTGGTGAACTTGTGCGTAAAGTGTACACAGTTGTCCTGCACCGTGGACTCGTAAGCGATAATTGACGTCTTCTGGGGCCCACCTGGCCCAAGTTGCATCGACTCCGAGTCAAGATAGTACTTGGTGTAGTTGGTTCGAGCCAGAGGCCACTCGTTCTCGCCTCGGAAGGTTCCCTGCCATGCCCGGTCCCGGACTTCCATTCTCACCCTAGGAAAGCTGTCGATCTCGCTCTGCTCTCCCTTCAGATACTTCTTGAAGAAGGCTTCTTGACGGGAAACGCTTTCCTCCTCGAAAAAGTAACGCCACTTTTTACGCCCGTGGATCTCAAGCCACTTGTCCTTGGAGCTGACCCCTGTCCAGCCGTTGAGGCATCCGCGGGTGTGCATGCCGTGGTCACCCCAGTCAATGACGGCATATACAGGGGCTGTGATGTTGGCAAGAGTCTCGAACTTGTCCTTAGAACGGTGGTAGTCGTCGTAGAGTGGATGTTCTTCGTGATTCTTGATCCAGTCCTCAACCAGGTTGGGACCACAACGACAGGACCACATGGTAAAGTGCATAAACTTGGTCTCGGGGATTCCTCCGTGGTGACTGTAGTCACGATAGAGGTCCGTGAAGCCTTCCCATGGCATAAAGCACGCAAGGTGTGGGGGTTTGGTGGCGGCGATGCCCCATTGAATGATGGCAAGGTACGAGACACCCACCATGCCAACCTTGCCATTGGACCAAGGCTGTGTGCCCAGCCATTCGATCAGATCATGACCGTCCTGGCTTTCCTGCTTGCTAAAGACTTCGAGGTTGCCCTCGGACCCCCAAGATCCACGGCTGTCACCATTGACGACGATGTAGCCCTTTTTGGTCCAAGTGATGGGGTCGACTCCCTCCCAGACTGCATACTTGGAGACCCAGCCATCGGGAACTCCAGCACCAGGAAAGATGGCAAAGGTCTTGGGCCCATGCTTGCCGTAGGGGCTCATGGTGAGGATGACGGGAAGCTCGCCCTTTGCACCTTCAGGTCGGAAGATATCGGCATATATCTTGACGCCATCGCGCATGGGGACAGGGACATCCCAGGTGATTTCCATGCCATCCGCAATCTCGGTCTGATTCGTTCGAAGGCCAGGATGTTTGCCTTCCTTCGGATCAAGGCCCTTTCTCCAATAGAAGGGCTGAACGCCCAACGAGTTGAGATTGTTGATGTCTTTGATAGCTTCAGACATGATGAAGGTGAACAATTTGCTTTCTGTGTTGACTTTAAAGAATCTTTGAGATGAAATGTTTGATTAATAGAAGCTTGGAACTCACTCTACATTTATTATACTTGACTACGGCCAGCAGTTCTCCTTCGGATCGGTACTCTTCGGCCGACACTTCAGCTGCAAGAGTTGAGTCTCCTCTCTGAAACCCCATGACACTTAGATCGGAAGCAAACCTTCGGACGGCTGACTATACTACGGCCCGAGTATCGTGAGCCTATCGGATCATCAATACACGTATTGGCATCTCTAACATGCCTGCAAAAGTTCTAAAATGCTCGGCATGATATCTACCCCCTATCTCCCCGCCGCGCCGTGAGTGGAGACTACCCCGCCATCGATGACCGGATCACAGCCGGATCTGATATCCGACCCCGTGGGGAAAACAAGATGTGACACAATTAGGGTTGTGGGATGTTGTCGTAATGATCATTTATAGAGATAAAAAGATACTCGGGACAAGTCAGGCAGCCAACATCCCCAATATCTAGTACAAGTCTATCAACTTGTTCAACATCCCCATCTCATTGACAAATCTACAACCATGGCTGGTGCATCAACAGTTGAAATCTCTCAGGATAACGTGGGAGTATTCCACGTCCCTCTTGTCCCTGATGAAACAATCAAGACTGCCAACGAGCTGCTTCAAGTAAACCATGAACAACACCACGTCTTTTTCAACGACCGAGGATTTCACAACCATATCACCCATTACATCTTGACGCAAGCTGCCTTAGGAGCTACGCCTACGCAGATGCATCGAGCCTACACTCAGGAGAAGTCACTTCAGCGTCCGCAGCATCCTCTAGACGAGAAAGTGGTCAACAGGCTTGGAGATGAGGATTATTTCCTCACTTGTTTGTCTCGTCCCGAGAATTACCACAACTTCTTGCGATTCTTTGAGCGTCAAATTTCTCAGCATGGTATTGGCGCTGTTGTTCATGAATATCTCTTCTCGCGCTCTCGGATCGCTGAAGAGCTGCTCTCGCGAATGTTTGCAAGCACGTACTCTTCATTGTTCATGGATTAAATGACTTCAACTAATCTTGAATACTGTAGGCTTCTTACATCCCGTGATTCACTTCGGCTTCGGGCTCGAGTTTAATCAGCCAGCCATCATTGCAGAAGGCCTTGCCCAAAGTGCCGTCCACCAGCCTGAAGTTGGAAAGTTCTTCAAAGGCATCCAAACCGCAGATGAATATTTGAAGAACAAGCCAAGTCGGCCCATGATTAATCTCATCCGAGAGATAGAACAAAACGACGCAATCCGCTCGGCTGCCTGTTGGGGAGATGGGAGCTGGATCGACGACAATCCACTTGCAAATGCTCCAGAGGAGCTGTGGAAGATCGCCGCACAATGGCGAGTCTCTCCACAGGAACTGAAGCTCAAGACGGCTGAGATGGTCAATGTTTGTACCTTTTACACGGCCGCTGCTCAACGACCAGAGAAGCAGCACAAGCTCGACTTCTTCCTCATCCACAACGTTAACTGTTCCATCTTCTTTTCGGCACTCGTTGAGAAAGACTGGATGTCTCTTGAGGACAAAGCTCGACTGCTGGAATGGAAAGGCCGCTTTGACATTGTCGCCTACGCCGCCAGAGGCAGCCCCCGGTTACACATCAACGAGGTTGTAAACTATCGACCCAAGAAACCAGAGATGGGCTGGGAGCAGCTATTTAAGCGTGTAAATGCTTTTCTAGACGACTCCCATGTAACCAAGCTTATCCGGGCCCTGGCCAACGGCGAAAGGGTGTCCCGGGAATATGAAGAGAGAGCGGACTTTCCAATGAAACAGAGCATGTTTCTCAAGACAGCACATATCGCACTAGATTCAACCGAGGAGGCATTGTATCCGGACAGATGGGTCAAGGGTGCTGGGTTTGAGCAGCAATGGGCCAAGTTTAGGGACAGAGCTTGTAGCAGTACTGCCTGATATTCCGTCGTTAGGTGATCTAGCATGGGAAAATTGGTTTCTTTGAACCGACTTTGTTGAATGTGATTCGAACCGGGCTTCTGCCACTATTAATTGATTTTGCCGTTTCTTTCACACAGCAGAACGATATTGCGATAAACGTCAATAAAAGTAGGCTCGGTACCTAGCCCATTTTCAGTGTTAAGAGATATACATGAGGTGATACTACGGTAATGGAAAGCCCTACTGATATGACAACATGTCCAGAATCCAGGATAGTCCCATTCCTAGTCCCAAAACCCGAGCCTGGGGGATCACTATTTGGCAATTGTATCTTCTGCACGGGAATAAAAACCTCAATCTCATTTCAACTATTTCTATCTCCGCAGACATGGCAATACCCTAGAGCGCACTCTTGGTCAACGTGTTGGTCAACACCTGGGGGTCCTTGGTCTCATTAGCACAAGGTCGTCTGGATCGAGATGCTTGGGACTCACCAAGTATAGCGTCAGTCGCTCAATGACAAGTCGCCCGTTGACTTCTTTCAGATGAAAGTGGGCAGCACTCTTGTCCTGAATGACAGATCCGTCGGGGCAAGTCATTTCGTAGTTTGTCAGAATGATCAGCTCTCGTCCGGCTGGATCGTATGTGTAAGCCTTTAAGGGCTGGTGCTTCAGTCCTGGAAAGGACTTCCAAAAGTTGGTGATGTGTTTCTCGGTCGCTGTGTACTTAGTCACTTGGCCACTGCGTAGTACAGCACCCGTGCAAAACATACCAGCATGACCCTTGAATACATGGCCAAACGCCCGAAACTCCCCATCCGAAGCAAATGTCTCGCTCCAAGCTTTGCCCTCCTCTGGCGTAGTCCCATCGAGAAGTTGATAAAAGTAATCAAAGAACTCTCGCTCCGAGGCCGTGATGTGGCTCGGCCAAGCAATAGCGGACTGGCTTCGGGACATGCTGTAAGGAGTTGCAGGTCAAGTAAGAAGATTAGAGAATACATGAAAAGATTAATAGTCGGGCGGTAAAGACAGAGAATGGGCCGCTCGCCACTCAAAGATATATACCCGCAGTGTACAACGTGACTTGGCACATGGCCAAGACTCCCCAGGTTCACGCTGGATCTGGAGCCGAGATTGTGGAACTAACGTAACCCCACGGGGCCCCGGATTTTCTCTAGACTCTCGGATCAGGGCCTTCATTAGCTTCCGGGGACTTAACGGCAGTGAAGGGGAGTGGGATGCTTGTCCATGTTATGGGCCCCACAAGATCCGGAGAGCCCTTCCACTTGTGAAAGAGCCCATGAACCCGGCTGCGAGATTAAAACATCGGAAGAATACGGAATGAATCAAGTCCTGGACCTGTGCAGAACGTAGTATCTGTTTCAGGCTGGTGGATGCGTAGGGCCAGGCAGTTGTCCTATCTCCCCCCGCTCGGCCTTGTCCGCGCCCCGAGGTGCTTGTGAAGTACTTCATCGTAGTATATTAGTTGGAGCGAACTTATCGAACCTGGCATCATGTCAATCAGTAAACATATTCATAGCACCCGCCAGGTTATCAGTCATCATTCACCAAATGGCCAATCCGTCATCAATCCCTGTTGCAATCATTGGCGGCGGCCCTGTAGGGCTCACTGCCTCCATGCTTCTATCCCTTAGAGGCATTCAGCACGTGCTCTTTGAACGACATCCCGGAACGTCAATTCATCCCAAGGCCTGCGGCATCAACCAGCGCACCAATGAAGTCTTTCGCATTTTGGGTATCGAGCAAGATGTCTACGCTGCTTGTGCCCCCACAGAAATCAGCGGACGCTTGGCATGGTACACCAACCTTGGCCCAGACGGGAGGGAGATCTTCTCTCGCGAGGCTTGGGGTCAAGGGCAATATGCAGAAGAGTATGCATCACACAGCCCCAGCCAATTCCGTATGCTCCCTCAGATCCGTCTTGAGCCGATTCTCAAGCGCCGCGCCATCGAGCTCAATCCAGACGGCATCAGACACAGGACTGAGGTAACATCCTTGAAGGAAAGAGACGATGGCACTGTGGTTCTCAACATCCATGACATTGAAAAGGACGAACAAGATGAGGTAGTGGCCCGCTTCGTCATCTGCGCAGATGGAGGTCGTAGCTTCACAGAGAGACTCGATGTCGAGTGGACTGGTCAGAAGGACATCTTCAACATGGTGACAGCTCACTTCCGAGCGCCCCTACGATCACGTCACCCGGATCCGAGAAACTTCATCACATGGTTCACAGACCCAAAAAGCGAAGGAAGTGTCAAGTCGGGCGCAATTTACCAGCTTGGGCCATGGCCAACCCCTGACAACGGGTCAGAGGAATGGGTTTTCCTGTGCAATCTGTCAAGCAGCGATCCAACCTCTTTCACTGAAAAGACTATGGAAGAAAGGATTCGCAATGCCCTCAAAATCTCCGACATTCACATTGACATTATCACTCTCAGCCACTGGAATGTCAACGCCATCAACGCCTCCAAGTACCGGGTTGGCCGTGTTTTCTTGGTGGGTGACGCCGCACACAGGATCCCTCCATGGGGCGCTCTCGGGATGAACACTGGTATCCAAGACGTCCAGAATCTAGTTTGGAAGCTTGAGCTAGCACTCGGCGATGAGAAGAAGTATGACAGCCTGCTCGACAGCTACGACACAGAGCGTCGACCCATCGGCGAGCGAGTGGGTCTCACCAGTCTCAAGAACCTTCATATGCACCGCGAAGTCATGGACACGGCGCTGGGAATCAGTGACTCCAAGTCACTGGCGGAAAATGAGGCTGCTCTGGCGATTTTGTTCGACCTGACGCACCCAGAGAATGCAAGCAAGCGGCAAGCAGTCAAGAACGCCGCCAAGGTCCTGGACACGGAATTCAAGGCATCGGGCTCAGAGGTAGGGTGGTTCTATCCTTCAGCTGACATCAACAACGAGGGTGGCAAACGTCACGGCGGACAGCTCTTGAAGGATGGGACATATGATCAAACAGTCTATCATCCGTCCACCATTCCGGGGCACCATCTGCCACACTGCTGGGTAGAAAAGCAAGGGAAGAGGGTGGCGATCCGCGATCTCGTGCCCTTAAGTAAGATGCTGCTCCTTGCACAGACCCCCGGATGGGATGTGTTTGAGAATAGCCTCGTACAGGTGGAGATGATAGGATCAGCTGGCTGGAAGGACGTCTTTGGTAACTGGCAGAGACAGTGTGGTCTTGACAAGCACGGAGCTGTCCTGGTTCGGCCTGATGGTATCGTCGCATGGCGTGGGGCGAAAATGAGTGACTTGCTAGAAGTGTGGCCGGCGTTGCTGGATAGGGTGTTGTATGCAGGTCACTGATGGTCTCTTTGTGGATGATAATGATTCTCATCTCTTATGCTCGATGAGTGCCTAAAGGACTCGATATTAGAAATTCCAACTGGTATTTGCAAAAAGAAACAATGCCATCTACTACTACACCATCAAGCGAAGTTGTTAGCAACTGCTGCCGCTATCCCCGTTAGCAATATCCAAGTCCGGCAAATCGACCCCATCCTGATATAATTCGTCGACTAAACTAGTAGGTCGGAGGACTAGCACCCGACCCAGAGCTGGTTTCAGCCAGATTTCGAGAGCTCACCCCATCTCATACATCCCTGAGCAAGAAGGAGACACGCAACTTCTACCTCCAGTCATGGAGCACATTCAGTCTTGTGAATGTTGAACACATCTCACGACTCACATACGGAGAACACCCTGCGATGGCTTGGCCAAAGGAGAGCGAATCCTTGATCGGCCCCGTTACGCTGTCTGTTGAATGTGTGGATACTCCCCTGACCCTCGGTGATATCCTGCGGCACTATTGGCCCAATACCGAGATTGTTCCATAGCCGTTCAACAATGTCACCAACGAGGTTGGCCTGCGTGAGTTCTTATTTGAGACGGGATATAGCAGTGAGAAGAAGTAGCAAGTTGTTGAATTGATCAAGATTGGTGTGGGGGTAACTAAAAGCCGGATTACAATTCTTGGTATGAAAGCAACCCTATACAGAGTGATTATTGCTAATCTTTGCCAAAGACGGCCTGTCATTGATCGAGCCAACCCTTGATATTGCTGCATACTCACCGTTCGATAAGGTGAGCTGAACCCTCCATCCGTATATCGACCTTGGAGCCAACGCTGACCATCTGGCTTGGCTAGGAGCTGAGAGCTTTCATGGTCACTTTCTCTGCCATGCTCACGATTAACGGACATATGTTGCTTATTAAACTTAGTGTTGCAACTGGTAATCAAGCTGCATTTGCCGTTGCATTACGAGCTGGTGGCGAGCCCTTCACTGTTGGTGCCTTTCTCGGGTTCGTGAGCAAACAAATTGGCAGGGTGTCCCGCATAAATACATCCACATTTGGCAAACACAGTACTTGATACTCATGCTCGCATTCACAGAAACGTTTGGCATCTCTTACCCGGAGAACTTTGGCATCCTTAACCAGGCAGAAATCAATGACTTCCCCCTCTTCGTTGCCAATGGCAAAGATGACAAGTATTCCATCCAGGACTCCTCATTCCAGGCATAGTCCAAACTCCACCTGGAACTCTAGGAGAGCGCATCTGTGAAACTGGAGCGGATAACATTGAACACGGGCTACAAGTCTACAGGGGGCTTTAACGTCGCCGTTGGCACTAAACTGCGCATCAACGAACATCTTCTTCTCGCTTCAGCCAAATACGGCAACCTGCAAGATATCGGACTGAGCCTTTCCAATGACTTCGGACGCGCCGATGAGAAGGGGTGGTTTATCCAGGTCGAGTATCCTGACGAAATCGATCTCTCGGCCATTACCAAGAAACTCATGGGCATTGAGCTAGGAGATAAGGTCTCAGCCGTTGACATTGGCAATGACAAGATGAAGCCAGACAAGGACAAAGGCATTGTCATCAGCAACCTGGTCATGACACTACAAAAGGCCAAGTCCGGTGATGGCATCTACATCTCTGCTGAAACCAACTGGGCAGTATTCGAGCATATCGAGCTCGCTGCAACGTTTACGGCTCAAACGAATGGGGCTTCTGCCTGAGCATGGACCTCAAGGACGATCTACTTTCCCTCATACCTACCCAGTTTACCCAGACATTCAGCGAGTGGATCAAGGTGAACAACACCCCAGTTGCCATCTACGTGGGGAAGATCGATCCCAAAAAGGCTGGGCTGGATAATCCCAAACTGCCTCCTGCACCGGGCTCAAAAGGCAACACGCCATCTAGCAGTATTCAAGCCGGTATTTCCGTGTCCACAACCATCCAGCTTACCGAAAAGTTTGGGCTTGTCAAGAAATGGATCGGTAAGGATGAGTTGGAGCTTGAGGGTCATATCAGCAACCAAAGCGCCGGCATGAACGCCAGGATACCTACCCAACTCGCGTTTGGCGACAAGGACGCAAGGGCTGGAGAATATCCCATTTGAGATCAAGGGAGGCTCTTCTTTCGCATCAACATTCTGAAGAAGGGAATCGAAGTTGGCCTATCAGCGGCCATGAAGGTCCGCTCTCCGGCGGCCACCAAGGACCTCATTGACATCCAAAGAGTTGCCTTGTTGGTCAACGAAGTGAGCGGTGTTGGTTTCGATACTTGATGGTTCGTTGCGAGACCCCTTCAGTCTTGAAGGGTTAGAGGCCCGCGGTCTGTTGATGAAGGGTGTCTTTTCTGTTGCACAGTCTGGCATGCCAGACCAGTTGAGTCTCAAAGGGACACTCTCTCTTGCTGGGACAGGAGCTAGCGGATAGTACGTGACTTTTATTCCACATTGGATATGGCTAACACGAGAACAGCATCAATCTCTACTTTGCTCAGAGAGATCTCTTGAACTGTTACTTTGATGGACAGCTCCAAAACATCGGCATTGCGGGTTTGATCAACTTTGGCCTGAAGAAGAAGGGCTTGCCTCAGGTTGCGGAGGAATTCCTCGGTGGCAATGTCGTCATTAACAACCTTCAACTCGAGGCGGTATTGAGCGACATTGACATTCCAGAGCCGAAGAAGAAACTGAAAAGTGGCTTCTTTTATGAAGCCAGTCTCTACATCAAGGGTATGCCACCTCTCTCCTTTATATGCCACCTTTCTCGATTCGCTAATCCTTAGTAGCCGACTCCTATCGGTAGTCAGGCTACACTTGCATCGAAGTTCACGACAGCGCCTTGCAGGCCATTTCCATGATGTCACCCGTATCCTTCTCCGCCGAGTCACATAACTTCTTTCGCCTCACCCGTGGATCCATTGTTCCGCGAGACCACTCCATTCCCAGGCCCAAGGGCGAGCAATACGACGAGAAGATATTCAAGGATGGCCCCATCATCTACACCTCCAACCGAAACCCTGACACCTGGCTTCCAATCAGCCTTCATCTGACCCTCCTCTCACTCGACTTTGAGTTGGCTGCCAACGGTGATCGATCCGGGTTCGAGCTGGAGATCCCCAAGGCCAACGTCGGCGTGGACCACTCCCAGACCGGCCAGCCAGGGAACCTTTGGGTGTCACTAGAAGGATCGGCCAAGGTGAAGCCAAACGAGATGGCCAACGCTAAGCTCAATATCATCGCCACCTTAAACCTCGAACTTCCGGGCGTCTTTCTCTCCGGGCTCCAACAGCAGTTGAAGCTGCGAGGCAAGGCGGCGTCTGTCGTGTTCAATCTGGTTTTCGAATTTCCATCGGCTGGCCAGACCGGAAGAGGCTTCAACGTCACCTTTACAGGAAATGCCGACGCTCTAGGTCAACCCATCAATTTGTTCACTGTGGCGGTCAATCTGAGTCCTTAAGAGCTGGATTCCGTCCAGAAGGTTGTCGAGCAGGCGGTGCAGCAGTTCATCAAAGTGTTCCCTGAGTAGCTTATCAGGGATTTGCTCGGAAAAGATCTAAATGGCATCGCAGACTTCTTGAAAGAGAAGTTAGATGATGATCTAGGCAAGAACCTCCTCTCGGCAATACCTATGCTTAGTAATATGAAGCCCCAGGAAATTGTCAAGCATCAACAGTGTTCTCCGGGTTGGTGGAGGCGCCGCCGTGAATGGCTTAGAGAAGGGGGCAGGGCTTTCCCTATCCCCAGAAGAGGTCAGGATTTATCGTCTTGATGAGAATGGCAACGAGCTCGAGGAGAATATCGCGCCGTTTACTCTGAGCGCACCGACCAAAACGCTAGTTACGATGGCTGAGGAGGAGCTTGGGCGAGGACTGGAGGAGGACGATGCAGTAGCCCCTGCCGGTGTATGTCGGGTAGGGGTTGAGCAAGAAGGCGAGACGATCATCCAGGAGTGGACACAGCAGCAGGTGGACGAGTACGTACGGCTGCAAACTCTCTCTCCTTGAAGTCTCCTTGGAGGTTTTTACGGTTGAGGAAGTCTTCGATGCAGCTAGAGGTCTCTTTGAGGACCTCTCGGACGAACAAGTGCTTGAGTATATGGTTGAGGCCAACACTAATGACGAGATCGTACACTCGATCCAATCTCTGGGGTAGATTACATAGGCTGAATTCATGGTTTCATATTGAACATACGGTCAAACATAGAAGTCGACATGATATAAAAAATACGCCTTAGTGAACTATGGTGGTATAATCTATTGCTGCCTGTGAACGTCTTGATATTATTATCCTTTGCCCCTCGCAAACTTTAGGGTTAGAGAGGAGATAGCATGCTCTCGGCTCCCAAGACAAGGGAACTCTCTAACAAACACTAACTAGACCCAGACCTTGTATCACTCGGTATTGTCAAATACTGTACCACATATTTTGGGGTTACATCTGGTGGATATCGTCGCAATTGACGAGCCTTGATACAGCCCTATGAGATCAACTGAGAGCAGGAAAACTACTGCAACTAGCATGAGTCGACACCAGCCAGCTGGAGAAGTTGACTCTAGCCTCTGATTGGGGGTTCTGGACAGAACCACTGAAGGTTCACCGCAATTTCCATGGCCTATAATGGTAATACTATCAATTCAGTTACAGTAACAATATGTACATATCGTAAAGGATCCCCAAACCCAAGGTCTTGACTCCCGGTAACTACAAACGCTATTCTCCTCCCAAGAAGCGACACCAAAGACACTATGGCATCTGCACAAAGGAAAAAGCCAGCCTCACGAGTAAGCCATCCATCCATGCCAAGGGTTTTTGGACCTCTCGATCCTTGAAGCGCTCATGTAGGCAGTACCCTGCAGACGATCCTGAAACTCCTTGAACTTTTTCGTAGGCGCCCTCTTCTCGAATAAAATATCCAATTCGAGATACGACAGTGACTTGCACTCGGGTAGTCTCAGGTAAGCCCATATCAGGCACAGGAGGGTGGTGCCAATGTACACGAAACACACCCTGCCCTTGAGGTTCCATGCTGTTGGGCTCAGCATTTGTGGGACCACGACGTTGTTGAGCATCATGAAGATGTTGTAGGTTACTCTTGCCAGTGCGACTGTTTTGACGCGTAGTCTTGTTGAGGGGATTTCGGCAACCAGGACATAACAAACAGGGCCGATGGTGATATTGTAAGTGAAAGTCATGGCAATGATGATACCGCCCAAAATCCAGTTGGTCACGCCAGTCGAGGCCAAGGCAATTGACGAAATTCCACCGACAGTCAAGAAGCCAAGGGCGCATGACAGGCCAGTGAGATAAAGCTTGCGTCGGCCGACGAAAGAGAGAAAGATCCAAGAAATCATACCCCCCAGGATACCCATACCGTACATGCCAGTCGACAGCGTGAAAGAGTGTGCGGCATTAAATCCAGCCTGGGTAAGGAAGTAGGCCCCGTACGAGGTCAATGTAGAGCCGCAGAGGGCCTGGCAGGCCCAGACAGCGCAGGCAATCTCGGTCCTACGACGGTTCGCGCCTTTGAAGCAGTCTCTATAGCTTGCTCCGCCGTAATTGTACTTGTTTTCAAGCTGGTTCGTGTGTTCCATGACGACGATGGTGTCTTCAATGTTAAGATTGTGGCCGTTGGTAAGTCGTTTTAGGGCCTTGCGAGCTTCGTCCGGTCGTTCGTGGCGGATAAGCCACCCTGTCAAAGTCAGTAAAAACGTCGCCAAAGGGCATTGAAGATAGGGTACTTACAGGGACTGTTAGGGCAAAAGCACACGCCAATGATGAGAGGCACGGCAATGGCCCATTGAATCGCAAACGGCAGTCGATAAGACCACTCAGTTTCATCGTCGACAAAGATGCGAAGAACACCCATCGCGGCAAACTGCCCAATCAACCAGCACATGTTGACATTGCTGAGCAGAATGGCTCTCAAGGTTGATGGGACGACCTCGGCGGCGTAGGTGGCGGCGAGAGTCTGGATAACACCCCAAGGGAAGCCTGGCACTGTCAGTTTCTCAATCCATTAGAATGCAATACGCGATGATACATACCACAAAGCGCCTGTCCAACTGCAAGCATGGCGATGCTATTGGCAAAGAAAGAAGCAAAAATTGCAATCATGAGCCAAATCATGCAAAGGACCAACATCTTCCGATACCCAATGAGATATGTGATGTAACCATGGGCAAGGAGACCAACGATTTCGCAAGCAATGGCGGCGTTCTGCAGTCCCATCTGCCACGTTGGCGAAATCTCGTAGTCCTGCGTGACGGTTGGATCGTCAATGTTTGTTATTGGAGTTCCATACCTCCTGCGAAAGGGCGGAAATGCGATGAAGCCTTGTATCAGCGACTTGTCAAAGGCCTCCATGATGATGGTGCAGAACAACATCAGAGACCACGCTACAGCCTTGGGGTACTGGCGACAGCATCCCCAGAATGTAACTTGGCGTTCTTTCTGCAGCGTCCTTCGGACGTGGTCTGGGATGTCGTTGGAGCTAACAGAGGTTCGACCCGGGCCTCCCATATCGACGGCCGTGGCCCAAGCTCTCGACCGCGGGGATACAGATACAGGTTCTGAAACAACCTCCTGGTCCTTTGCCGACGCTTGCTCGCTGTGGATTTCTACAAGGGCGATCTCGTCGCGACTGTCATCGCCCTTGTGACCTCGGCCAATGAATGTGAGCATTATTCATGGAAAGATAATGATGGAATAAACGTGTAGAGAAATGCAGAAGCGTGGAACAGTGTAACATTCATTGAGTAGTCCTGAGCACGGAGCACGGGTGATCACTGCCTTAAGATATCTAGGGTCCCTGACTGGGGGTACAGAAACATTGCCTCGGGTCGGGGCATCGTGCGATGCTTGTCACCCGGAACGACTGCATGGGCTGTCACTCCAGCTTTGAGGGGAAGCCTGGAGAAGCGGCGTGCTTGGCGTCAGGGGCCGACATTCCCCTTACAGCAACATTTTGGTAAGTTAATTTCCACTGAACACATTCGGCGAGAGTAATTATGCAACCTCTTAATCTGACATATCACAGGCAACATCAGGAACAAGAATAAAGGCGTGTGACCCCGACTTCGCTTGGAGATCGGCCCGTGACAAGCGGGTAAGCGATCGGTTTGGGGTAAGGCTTGACATGTCAGATGCAGGTCCAGGGGTAGTTGAAACACAAATTTTGCCCCGATCTGTTGGTTCTGGGTGTGACTCGGGCCGACATTGCGACCCGGATGTCGGAATACTACGCCACATCCTTCGGGATATTTAACAGCCACCCGCATTATTGCAGTCTTTTTTCTCTCGACTTTCCCAAGCAGGTGTCACATGGTGCGGCCCGGTCAAGGGATACATAATGGCAATGCTTTTCCGAGCAGCCACCTCCAGACACGATTGGGTTGTCGGGTATGAGATCCATGCTTCAGTTGGTTGCGGTATTGGTAGGATTCGAGGTGCTACGCCAGTGGTATCACTTTTGACTGCACAACTCAACCCCCACAACCCGTGGCAAATTGGCCAACATTAATGCTGATGCCTCCCTATTCCTCGGCTTACTGTCTGTTTATGGGTTACTCTCCATGCCTACATGACAATAGTCCAGCCTTCGATCAACCTCCTGCATTGGCGGCACCCAAATGGGGGAGGTTGCTCTCCCTCTCACTGTTGGTTGTTGTGACACATTTCCAAAAGCACATCAGCCATAATAAGAATGATCGCAGCTATTGACATAGATCGGCTATCCCCGTAGGAGGCTCCCAAATTCTGCTTGCTCTGCAAATGGCTGACAGAGAGGCAGAGAGGCAAGCGGGTCCAAGAACAGACAGAACACGAGGACCTTAGCTATTCCTTCCCCAAGGGTAAGTATAAAGCAAAATAAAAAGGTTTTAATATCTTGATTAAATTATGATATTATTTTATATATTTATATAAATTTAATCCTAAATTTTACTAAGAATTCGTCCAAATCTTTGCCGTTCTGGTGTCCCATTTATTATGTCTTCACCTCCGTGAGAGGAGGGTCCAGAGAAAAAAGTGGGTGTGCAGGGTAAGTTCGTGGTTCTTAGGCACGTGACTGCGCGATGCCAAGTTTTACCGCGGGGTCGCTCCCCCAGGCATCACTCTCCAACATGAGCAACCCTTAACACAATTAAGCCCTATAGCGTTCGACACCGTGGCCTCACCATGTTCAAGAAGAAACCCGAGATCAAGAATCTGGCGCCCTTGCGCTCCTCAGACCGTCGCAAACTCGCTGATCAGATCATTCGCGACTATCAGATTCCGGTCCCTCAGTCATCAGCTGAGGATGATACGTCATCAGGTGCACAACAAACGCTCTCTTCTCTACGCAACTCTCTCCTCCCAGAGTCTACCTCCTCTGCGCGGTTTACGACATCCTCTGGACCTAACCTGGCTCAAATAAGTGGCACCATCTATGTTGGTGCATGCCCCGGGCAGGATGAGAGGATACTTTGGTTCCAGCTTGGGAAGAACCCAAAGCTAATTCCGACCGTTTACACGCTCTGGCATAACCCCAATATTGTGCCGCTGCTACACACACCGGACTTTGTAGTTGAAGAGAAGCTCACCCATGGCTCCGACTTGATGATACCTGGCCTCATCAAGGCACCCAGCGCTGAGTGGGACTCGAGGGCGAAAATAGGTTCCGTCGTCGCTGTCGCTGGTATGCAGAAGGATACGGTGCCTTTGTGGATTGGAACATGTCAGGTCGACATATGCAACCTGCCACCGAGCGTCAGAGGGCAGAAGGGTGTTGCGGTAAAAGCACTGCACTGGGCAGGGGACGAAGTTTGGGGCTGGAGGCCACTGGGAAGTGGAGGACAGGCTCCGCCGGAAAGCATCGAGGGTTGGCCAGGTTTGACAGCACAGCTTGTCGAAGGAGTTGAACAGCTGTCCGTGGAGGACAACGAGAACGACGGACAGGAAGCGGACGACGGAGCACCAGTTGAGGAAAGCCCCAAGGACGACAGGGAGACAGCAGAGGAGGAAGAGTATGAACCCACGACAAAGGAGATCGACGAGGCATTCCAAAAAGCCTTCCTCTACGCTATCCACAAAGCCAAGGCGGAAAACTCAGGCCCCAAGTTTGGCTTTGTGTTCCCTATCCAACCCTCGTTTCTCATCTCCAACATGATCCAGCCATATCTCCGATCCCAGAATCCACAATACTACATCATCAAGAAGACGTCGTGGAAGAATGCCAAGAAATTCATCAAGCATCTGGACAAGCTGGGCTTGGTCAAGTCTAAGGACAGGAATGGTGGAGAGACGGTTATTCTCGACATCGACTTTGACGACGAGCTTGTCACTGGATTCAGGCCTTACAATTTGCCGAAGCCTAAGCCAGCGGGCTCTGAACCAACAAAGACGGGAGAGCAGAGCAGTGGACAAGCCTCGTCGTCTGCCGATGTGTCTTTGGGACAGACAATCACGATCCAAAACGTCTACCGCTTGTCCCCTAAGCTTGTGCCGACATTGCTCCCATCCAAGACGGAATTCTACACCGCGCAGCAAGTCTCGGCCGCTCTCAAGTCATACATCGAGCAACGGCCAGAACTGGGAGGGCAAGGGTCGTCGACCATCAAGCTGGACCCGTTCCTCGCGAACAACATTCTGGGATCCAATCCGGGCCACGATGACAGCCAAGCGCTCGCATCAGGACGCATCTCCAGAAGTGCCTTGCAGAAACGGGTGCTGGAAGACTCTCATCTCTGTCAGCCTTTCTACGTCATAAAGAGAAAAGATTCCGCATCCGAACAAAAGCCCAAGGCTGGACATCCGCCTCATGTTCTCGTCACGATCGAAAAGCGAACAGGTACCAAGGTTGTCACCAAGATTTCCAACCTCGAGCCCTTCTTTATCGATCCGCAGCTGCTGGCCCCCGAGCTGCAGAAGAAATGCGCTGGGTCAGCAAGCGTCGGGCAAGCCAGCGGCTCCAAGCCCGGTCTGTTGGAAATCGTCGTGCAGGGAGATCAGCAAAAAATTCTCGTGGGAGAAATTCTGCCCAAGAGGGGGATCGATGCCAAGTGGGTGGATGTGGTGGACAAGACAAAGGCGAAGAAGAAAAAGTGAAACCTGGGTTGTTAGGAGGGACAAAGACGAGACGTCTTGGCAAAAAACGAACGATTGATAACTAATGCACACATAAGCAGTGATTGCCGCCAAGCCAAGCAGCTTTATCGTCTTGGCGTGTTGACCCATACTCAAAAAACCTGCTTTTAAACTCTTGTCCTAGCGGGGCTATTGCCCATTGTGACGATTAAAGAATCGGCCCTTCACAGGCTTGACTCGACGCTGATGGCCCAAGCTGTCTCTAACTCTTTGTGATGGAATCATGTCAGACGAGTCGTCGACTCCCAAGGCTGAGCATGAGCAGGGTTCGGAGTAGAGAGACCTAGAAATATTCTAACTCCGACGATGTAACCCTGCGTAACTCTAAATCATTGCTCAGATTTCAATCTGACCCTCAAACTCTTATCGTGTGACGGGCCGCGCGTCATTGATGAGATGAGCCCCATTTTGTCTGGTGCCAAGAAAGACCAACCTCTTGGCCCATCGAGAGAGCGCGTCATGCAAGCCAATGGGCATGCTACTCGCGCCATAGAATGTACTTCTCTGCGACTATCGATAGCCGCACGGATGAAAGTACCCAGTAACAGATGCTTAGCAGGTGAATTACCGGTGCCAAGACGATACTGACGCGTGGCAATCCTTGCAAGACAAATTACCGTCGTCGCCAAGCTCACCTCGCCTTGCGGAATTAGCGGACATATGTACTATGCTGACAAAACTGGGGTCTTGGCCTTGCTATCCCACATCGTCGGCCGAGACGGCCAAGGGCTTGGTACAGTTGCTGTCCCACGATGAATTCGAGTATTTATACTTTTTTGCACCCATTTCATCATGATCTCTCCTTTGTGTTGTATTCTTGGCATTGCTACATCCCGCTCCTCCCGAATTCTCAGTCGCCTCTTGATCAGGAACAGCTGATAAGGAGAATTCACCGGCTGTTAATCAAGCATCTTGGATATGTTGCGAATTGGCGCCCTGATAGCTTCTGTTGCAGTATTACCCTGCCAAGCTCTTGTTCCCCGTCAATCAAACAACGGCGACCTACCGCCACTAAAGTTTAACGATGATGGAGCTTTCCAGATTTGTGTGTTCTCGGACCTCCACTATGCAACAGGTTGGTCTCTTACATACCCATTGACTCAATTTCTTTGGTGCTAATAAGAATAGATGCATCTGGGTCAGGTCCAGACATCGATCGCAGATCGACCAAGGTCATAGGCGATGTGCTTGACTTTGGCACGCCAGATCTAGTCGTGTTCAACGGAGACCTCATAAACGGCGAAGACACATACCGCGACAACAGCACCCATTATATAGATCAGATCGTCGCACCGCTGGTGGAACGCAACCTAACCTGGGCTTCCACATACGGAAATCACGATCACAACTTCAACATCAACGGAGATGACATCTTGGAGCGCGAGCAAGGGTTCACCGGCTCTCGAACCCAGAAGATGGTTGATGGGAGGAATGCCGGCACCACCAACTACTACCTTCCTGTATACGCATCCAATTGCACGACCGCTCGAGATTGCACTCCTGAGCTACTCCTCTGGTTCTTTGATAGTCGTGGAGGCTTCTATTACCAGGGTGGGCGTCAGCACAATTGGGTACACTCCAGCGTGGTGGAATGGTTCAACGAAACCAATGCCGAACTAGTCGAGGAATACGGCAAGGAAATTCCATCCCTTGCGTTCGTCCACATCCCGATTCACGCCTCTTATGTATTCCAGCAACAGGCTGATGGCCCCGGCGAGAACACCCAGCCAGGCATCAACGAGGAAGATGTCGTTCAGCAGGGCGATGGATGGTGTGCCGAAGGCGAGAGCGGAAGCTGTGATTATGGAGATCAGGATCTGCCCTTTATGCGCGCTCTAGTTTCGACGCCGGGAGTTATTGGACTCTTTTACGGACACGATCACGGAAATTCCTGGTGCTACAAGTGGGACGATCAACTTCCCGGCATGAACATCACCGGAAGCGGCATCAATCTCTGCTACGGCCAGCACACGGGCTATGGAGGTTATGGAGACTGGATCAGAGGTGGACGCCAGATCTTTGTGACACAAGAGGGCCTGAAAGATCTCGAGATCGATACGCATATTCTTCTCGAGTCGGGCGACGTTGTGGGCAGCGTCTCACTAAACTCGACCTTCAATACGGATCGCTACGAGGCGACTCCGAACCAAAAGACGTATTGGGATACTGCTAGCAGTGCGCCTGCTTTGGCCATGGGTGCTGGGGGCATTTACGCATCGACTCTGCTGACACTGCTCTGGTTGGCGGTATAAAAGTTTGAATACCTTGATATTTAGTCGCAAAAACAATTGAAAATGAATTGAATCTAATCTCGGCTCAAGACGTGACGTGACTGCGGATGCCGGCGAGTGTGTAGAAACAATATGCCCCTGATTTTCGTGTCATCGCCGAAATCGGTGCGAAGCCAAGCTAGCGCCACCAAAATGCATAAAAGTAGAATCCTGAACAAAAAAAAAAAAAAAAAAGAGAAAGCTATTAAAAAATACGCAGGAAGTTTATCTATAATATTTTCTGTTTATTTAGGTAGCTTATAATTTTCTCTTTTCTCTTTTTAAATGCTAGGGCATTTATAAAATACCGCCGGTCCCACTCCTTCAGGCCACCCACACTGACAAGCAAACAGCGGCTTAATTGTACTACATTGACGTGCAATTTAATATTTAGAGGATAAAGGGCGCAAGCCGGCAGAAATAATAAACCTAACCTAGGAATAAGTAAAGTATAAACTTAATTTACAAAATAATAATAAATTTATTTTCTAAATTTATAAAATTATTTCTAAAGAATATCTGATAGCCTTTAGATAAGAATTTATGGGCAGGTTGAGGGAGTCAACTGTGTTGTGTCATGTTTTTTACGACCGGGTGGAAGAGTACGAAACATGATGGTGAAAAAAATCGTCTCTGGATAACAACAGGGTTAAAGCTTGATTGGAAAGCCTACTTAATGAGTTGATGTCGCAGTTGCTTGGCTGAAATGTTTCACCAGGTGTTACGATGGCGACGGCATATGAACAATAAAGATGACATTTGGTTCTATTTGTAACGCTGCATGTCTTTATATATTTCCGGAGATTAAACAAGTGCAACTCTTGATAGCAACACTCTATTCGTTGTCTCTAACATCAATGACAGTCGACTTGAACTTCCTGGCAGGAATCCTGCGGTTGAACAGGATATCTGTCTCACGATACGTGCGATCCTTGAGCTCAGGAAGGAAGAAGAAGGCCGAAAGGAAGCACACAACGGCTGTACCTCCCCAGACATATCCACACTTGCCAGCGAGATCCCATCCAGTGGGGTTGAGAAGTTGCGACGCCAGGTAGATCATGGGGATCTCGGCAATATAGTAAGCCGCACGACCGACACCGGTGCTCAGAGCACGAAGACGGACTGAAGATGTCTCGGCAATGACAGTGTATGTGGTGGGACCCAGGGCTCCGGCGTAGACGAAGGAGATGAGGATGCCGAGAACGGCTTGGGCGTAATTGGTCGCGTTGTTCTGCGGGATGGAGGCACAGATGCCGAGGAGGAATAGCAGGGTAACGTTGACGGCTGTGCCCCAGAGATAGATGGTGCGACGCCCCCACCAACCGCTGACGGGCAAGGAGATGATGTTGGCGATGAACTGAAGGCACGCGTTGATCAGGTTGAGCTGGAAGGCACGGTCGGAGTCGACTCCGGCTTCTGTATGGTGCATTAGTTGTCTGTTTTACTTGCAGGTTTTTGAAGAGAATAACTTACGCTCAAAGAAGAAAGTGGCCTGGTTGGCAATCAAGTTACCAGCAAAGTTCTGCGACGCGTACATCAAGCAGGTAATAATAGTTCGTCTCAAATCAGTGCCCTTGAAAAGGTCGAGAAGACTGGGAGAACCACCAGTCTGTGCTTCGATCTCGACGGTACGCTCCATCATGGCAAGGGACTTTTGAGCCTGTTCCTTGGAGTCGGTGCCGAGACGCTCGATGGATCGGAGGGCTTCTTGCTTGCGGCCGCGGCGGATGAGCCACCATGGGGACTCGGGGGCGAGGAAGACGAGGATCAGGAGGGGGGTCTAGATGAGTTAGCATCATGGCCATGTTATGATGTGTGGGGAGAAACTCACGGGAAAGACCCATTGCAGGGCCAGAGGGACTCTCCAAGCCCACTGGTCGTTGCGCTTGTTGTAGGCATAGGTGGCACCGGCGACAATGATTGAACCGATGGACCAACTCATCTGCAGAGTTGCCGTGCAAGCACCTCGGAGGGCAAGGGGGACAATCTCGGAGGCGTAGGCGGGTGCGTTGGCGATGAAGAAACCCCATGGCACGCCTTCCAGTGCTTGTCCGACGACGAGGAGGGCAAGTGAGTTGGCCTTGATGGATCAGATTAGACGGAGCCCTCAGCGATGGAGTAGGAGAGGTACTCACAAAGAAGGAGACAAAAATCGTAGCATTCATAAGCATCAAGCCCAAGATTGTCGTCCAGCGGTATCCAAGATAGTTGGTGATGGGACCAGCCATGAAGACGCCGACAAATGCACCGCATTGACCGGCTTGGAACAGGGCACTCTGCCATTTTGTCGGGATGGTATAGCCGGATCCTTCAACGTAGACACCGTAGTGCTTCTGGAAAGCTGGGAGGGCGACAAAGTTGCCGTTCAAGAACATGTCGAATGACTCCATAACCTGTTGCACGGTTAGCTGCTACTCATCTTGGGCCATGAACCGATCGTGAATCGAGAAAAGATCGACATGATTGCGATTGGGAAAACTGACAATCGTGAAACACATAATGAATGCCCAGAAGCAAGCCCAAGGATGCTTCTTGGTAGCCTCCCACACGCCCAACTCATGTTCGCGGTTCTCGCCATCAAAGGCATCGTTCATGAGATCCGAGTTCTTGAGAACCTCGGAGTGGTCGACATCAGCCTTGCCCTCGAGGGCCAGGTCATCTTGTTTCTCTAGAACAGTTTGCGACATTGTGAAGACTGCCAATGTTGCCAAGAGGCTTGGATCGCCAAGGCCAAGAAAATGTATCGGCCGGCCAAGATAATTATACCTGTCGATACCTTCTCCACATGTTTGGGGGAGTGGACTCTGCATAAACGAACGTCGACTCATTCAAGTGGTCAACGCTTTCTTCCCCCAAAATTATCAGAGCAATGATAGGTGCGCGTCTGCCAACTCGGCAACACGGCAACTCGTGGGTTTGCCTAACACTTGATTCGGATTGGGCTCCCTCGAAAGTCTAAGCTTCTCCGCGATTCAGTCCACGGACAGCTCTCCGAGACGGGGCTCTCGACCACTTGGGGAATAGACTAGTCTGGGGATGGCTTACATTCGAGACAACGTGACAGGCATGACGGGCCGAATGCGGAGAGGCGCTATCCTCCTCTTTGTCATGGTTGAATCCGTTCGCCTTGGAAGAAGCCTGGAGAAACCCCAGACCACAACCGAGGTCCTGACGTGATTACCCACCGTAGAGGTAACGTTACATGCGATTGCGGAGGCATTAAGGGGGAAATGGGGCAATGCCCCATGGGGTCCGTGAGGGATGAGGGGATAAGCAAGGCAAATGAGGGGATTAGCTCGTGCGGGGTTTGTTGGTCATAATTATTCTCTCTGGGATTGGTTCGTCTGATGCCAAGGAACGGTTGAAGTCTTCAAACGCGTGGTTCGGACAAAGCCCGACCGTCTCCAACCGTTCTTGGCTTCACCCTACGAATTCCTGTTCACCGGTTGTGACTGGGTATGCTGGGATCTTGGAGTTGGGGTCTCAGGCAATCAAGGCTCATGTCGGTTGGGGTAACTCGTACTGGGGGGAAGTGATTGTCCTGGATCATCAAATACCCACAGTCTTTAACCAGTGGTCAGACTGACGTACGATATGGATTTGACAGTGTCATGAAAAGAAGCTTGGACTTGTTATCGAGGGAGCTTTTCACCCGGCACAGTTGAGCCTTCTAGATGCGAGCGTTAAAATCCCCGCCAATGAGGTCCTCGCGATTGTGAAAACACACTACCTCCACAGGGCTAAGAATCAGTAACTAATGATAGCAAAGAGGGCCTTACAGGGATTATATTTCGTTCTTCAAATCTTCCACGTCTTCCTTGGGGTGCTAGTCGTCTGCCTCCTGCCTGGGGCTCCCCTTCTCCGCACCAGTGATGCTACCCTAGAGGATCGGAACACCACTCTAGAGGTTATCTACTGTTTATCCAGCACTTCGACTCCTTGAGCTTTGTCACCGGACCCGTTACCGAAGCTGATGGTTTAAATCACTACATCTCATTCAATGTTTATCATGAGGGAAAGTCCCTTCTTACTCGGGGAGTCGCCTGGAGCATTTTGTCACACCAGCTAGCCATCCACATTTCTGCCACAACTTGACATCTAGAGCAAGAACATGAGACTGGGCCAAATATTCTCTACCCCATACGTTATGAGTTATTAATGTGAGCCGATTGCACGCTTGTTGAGTGGATAATGTACGTCAGCACAAATCAGCATCAGAAGAGTTCTTCTGATGCGGGGAACGGATTACGGAAGGTTCCCGAGCGCGAAGACACAACGGAGAGCTCTCCGATGTGGAGAAGCATGAGGAGCGGGCGCAATGGAGAACGGGCCCCCGCATGACCCGCCATGACACACTCTTCTCTCATCCAAGCCTGTTCTCTCCACTTGTTCTTGGTCTGGGCCCATGGCCCCATGGCCAATCAAAGAAGAAGACGTATTATCTACGGCCGACACTCCGAGAAAGCTCATCTGACGATGTGTATTTAAGTGATCGGGACTCCTGGCTTGCCTGCATTTGCCCCAGGTTTGGTGCCATGATCCTGGGCCATGTTTGTACTTGCGAGTTGGCGGTGTCCAGGCTGTAGTAACAGACTTGCCATGGCACAAAGTGATGATAAGAAGATAAGATGGAAGTCGAATTAAGAAAGAAATGTGTTTAAAATGGTGGGCCTGGCGGGTAATTTTCCGAGCCGCTTGGGCTTCCCCGGCGGGTCTCAGGAGGACGCCTCTCAATGGCAACTCTGCTGACATTTCACCTTTGTTCCTCGGCATGTCTACTTTCTTAAGAAAGAGAAGGAACTTGTAGATTGAACAGTGATGTATTAATTAGGTTAGAGAACCATACAAGTTGTAACGCCATATCCATCCCGCCTTTACCCTCCCACTTCCCGTCAACCGAGTCTATTTAAGCACCCTTGTCTCAGAGCTTGCTTCACTAAGATCGTGATCCTCGGGATTGGTATAGACAATCTCAGTCTCCACCTGCTTGCGAATACCACCCCATTGAGCATCACTCTTGTATGTCTCTCCTCCAACTGAATCGTCATTAAGGCGGACATGACCTGTTCGGTTCGACGTGATCAACGTGGCCATCCTCACATTAGTGATTTCGTCATGAGGCCTGTGTGCATATCGGCCATCCGCAGCCCTTGTACCATCGCGGTCTTTTGCGCCCTTAACAATGTGGCCAAGGAGGGAGGCAACGTTCATCTCGATGTAGAGCTTGAGGAGATAGGTGAGTTGATGGAACTGGACATAACTGCGTAGATGTGAGTTTAGTGGTGCCAGGATTTGAGCAAGGTTGCTTACACGACCGGACTCGGGAGGAACGTGGCTCCCATCAAGACACAGTCCAGTGTCACCGACACAAAAACCATGGCAACGTTGAAGTGAAAGAGTTGCCAATACTTTGTCAAACCACCAGCAATGAGTCTCGAGCGAACAAGATAGATAAAGTAAAGGTTGAGACCAAGATCGACAATCAAGAAAACGGCCTTTTCAGTTCGGTCCCAGATGATGTTGATTTCTTCGTACAGGTGAGAGATCTGTAGACGTGCCGGGATCCAAATGCAGAAACCGCTCAGGTTGATAAGGCTGACGATGATGGCGACTCCCCACTTGATTTTGTTGATACCTGACTTGCTGGGAAGCAAGAGGGCTATTCGGTTGATGATGATCTGTAAAATGAACTGGATCTGCATGCTCCAGAAGACGACTGCAAGTAGACATGTCAGAGACCGCCTTATCGGAAGAAAAGTTCCAGGTTGAATTACTTACTGATGAAGAAAAAGACCCAGAAACTGAGTGAAGGAGAGTCAGATCAGGATGACGTCCAAGGAACGAGTGCAGGTTGACCTGGAGGACAAGAGACAAACCTTGGCGGGACGACACCCTTGAGCCAGATGTACGTGACAAGACCCATACAATTACATCCAATCCATTCCAGCCAACACATGATAATGTAAGCACTGAATAGTCTCTGTCTCCTGTGCGCTCCGAGAGACTGTTTGAAGGCGAGTGAGGCTGTGAAGAGGGCTGAACCCAAGCTGAACCCGAAGATGACACTGGCGATGTTCATCTCTGTCTCTCCCGGCACCTCATTCTTGTACCACGGGGGAATAAGAAAACCGGTCATGTTGTCGAATCAACCTCGGATGAGGATTGGCAGAGTGTAAAGTCGGAATGCGATCTTTGATGCCGTGCTCGATTGATTCCCGACGGAATATATAAGACGAAATAAAAAAGAATGAAAGAAATACAATGGATACTCGCTTGCCGAATCAATCAGGAAGAAGATGAAGCAAATATTGAGGGATCAGGCTCGAATATAGGTCACAGCCGTGTCAAGGATCCCCCCAGATCAGCAAACCCTCTGGCCCTGTTTAGTGAACTTGATGCAAATGAATAGCGTAGTACTATTCGACTAGCAAATCGCGGGGAGCGAGCCGTTCCTACATCTTGGCCGCTATCTTGCTGGTGTGCAGACCTTTCCCAGCTGCCTGGCTGCAACGGTGATTTGCCGCTAGACCTTGAAGATGTGTAGCACTGGGAGTCGTTCATGAAGAAGTGGGCTGACATTCTGGGATCCCCCGCCTTCCGCGGCGCATTCTAGACCTTGGTGGGGAAGATGACGATCGTCCGGCCTTGCTAGTCAGGACATGGGGGTGCTATTTCGAACTTGTGCCAGATGCTGCACTGGGGATGGTTTCCGTTTCGACTCGTACACGGGTTCCAAACGCTAGTGGCGCCGAAGATGGGATCTTTGTGTGCCTTGGAGGCTCAGTGGCATCACGCATTTCTTGCGATTGGGCATCCGGCAGATGACAACCCTGGGATCGACGCGTTTGGGCTCGGCGGAGTGTTGAGCCTGAGTCGGAGAGTCATGACTCAGTATGTGTAGATGGGTAGAGGTCACTGTCAGTCTGTGTGGCTTCAGTCTTTGGGCGATCTGAGACGGTGATTAGGTAACGTATCAGCCATGAGAGTAATGAACTTGGCTTACCATAGCCTAACATGAGGATGATATTATGACAAGGGCCAACGGTCTTGAAGACGGAACGGTCGGAGCCACTTGTTGACTTGGCAGCTCCAGAGGGCCCAGAAGAATCCGTTCACGATCTGTGGACTGTACGTAATGGTCTTGTTCTGACTTGAGCCTTGTGTTGGCTTAACAAGTGCCGGCATTAGTGCATGAATGACGATCTTTAGCACAAACACATCACCCATCCCTCAGTCATCAACCAGGGGAAAAGACACCTAACTGGTGGTCTCCGCAGCAGTCCGCCTTGTTCTCTGGTGCCGATCGCAAGGGTAACACCGGGGCAGTTGACCTCTTTGATCTGGTCGGTTCAATGGCCCCCGAGACCATGCGGAGGCGTTAAACTTTAGTGCGCACGCTCCTCATGTTGCACTTTAGGTAGGGAACCGGAGTGCTTGGCAAAAGGGGTTGGTGCGAGGTATGCAGGGACAATGTTAGGGGAGCATCGCGAGGTGACAGATACTGACGAAGGGTCGCATAGATGGCATGTGTCTTCTGAAGAGGCTTGAATAATGAACTCTACCCTGTGCTTTAAGAATCGTGCGAAAGCGCAGTCGTCGAGATCTTCAGACGGAATGCATCGAGTCCGTCAACTAAACAAGGGGACTTGACGATACGGCAGCCGGCATGTGGGGCTTTGACTCTTTAGCTCCGGGGCCGGAAGCGTCCCCCGAGTGATCGATCGTCGCTCAGGGGCACTCGCTTGCGGGGGAGACGCCCTAGTGTTTCCAACTTGGGGCATCCGCGCGCAAACCTACGCCTTGCGGTCCCTGCCGTACCCGAAATTAGCTACTGTGTGTTTGCTTCCACGGAGACTAACAGGTTGGTCAACGGCCAATTTTGCGATGAGGCTGCTGAGATTCGGGTTGTTGCGGCTGACTCTTGGTGTCGAGAAGGGCAGCAACTGTTCTTATAGGCCAGGCTCCCGATCGCGTCGAGATAACTGAGCCGTCGTGGCTTCTTCCGAACGCGTTGAGGTGATTCTGGCCCATTGCCGACGTGGCTGGCAGACGGTTCTGTGCCTTGCATCAATGGAAGGATGGCTTGTGTCATGTGTCATTGGTTCTCATGTCAGTATCCCATTGCTACAGTGCCCATTGCGACCGAGATTGCAACTGTCTTGAAACGGGATGTGGGTTAACTAATAACACGAGGAGGGCGATGTATCATCGCTTGAAATAGAGTTTTTCGAGCATAAAAGCCCATAGAATATGTCCAAGTCAGGGGAAATAGCTACCTTAGAAGAAGGAGAACAGACAATGTGTCATTTGACTACAGCCAAAAGTAGGGGTCCCCCAAGCCATGCAGATGCCAAATTGAGGTTTATTGCTACCGCATGATATCCATTCGCTTCGACAGGTTTACTCGAGTCGACAAGTATGATGCAGTGACATGCTCGCCGCGGAACAATCACATTCATCACATCCCTTACTCGCCTTGTTCCCACAAACGCTGTCCAACCCAAAGGTGACACGTCGAGAAGTCCCGCGATATTGCTGACCAAGGGACGACAAATTATCCCCCATTACAGATCATCTTCAGACGCGAAACCTTCAATGGCTCAGCATTGTCAGAGCCTCTCTTTGATATACAAGACACAGGGCTTTCGCAGCATTGATATGAACGGGGCTGGAGCCTCCATATCCGCCACTAAAACAGCTAGCTTTTCCACAACGGGGAGGCGATCCGAGCCACGGCACTTAAGCAAGCGGGCGGCAAACTGAGTGGAGAGCGGCATGTGGAGATTTCCAGAAGCCGGCGTGATATTGCCGGTTAGGGACGGAGTTGACTGCTCATACCCAAGCTCCATAAGGCTGAATTGAAGGGATAATGTCCAAAGAGCGGAAAATAGTGTGGTTCCTGTAAGGCGGCTAGAATCCGTAGGGCCATTGCACCTTTCCAACCTCTCGTATGCTTGTGATTCCAAACCAACATCTCTCGATACCTCCATGTCCTAGTAGCTGGCCCGACAACCAGCTCAGAATCTCTGATCAAGGCTGAATAGTGGGACGGAATTGTTCTAATTTGCAGGCTTGTTACCATGAACCGCGTACCGGGCCTCTCAAGGTGACAGGGGGCATTCTGCAGCCTTGGCAAGTCCAATTTTTACGGGATGTCGAGGTCGCAAGTGTACTTGATGCAAATGAACTACAGCGCTATGCACCATATATGATTGCCACCAACCTAAAATTCTTTCTGTTGTTTTAGCAACTACCCAAGCTGATACAATAGCATTCTTCTTACGTAAGGTTGCTTGCGCTTACTTAGATACATTAGCTGTGGATTCGGGAAGACTTTAGACTATTTACGGCAGAGACACAGGCTGTGCTTGCACCTATATAACCTAAATCTCGTCTGAACTTGTGCCTCGTTTGCGATCAGTGCCTCGTAGCTAGCTGGGGCTAGATAATAATACTTTTGCATCGTTGAAGTAAACGTATTGACAAAAGGAGTCATGCCCAAAACTGTCGAAGCGTCCAATGACATTATCGAGACACTACTTCGCAGCAGCAGTATAGTTGTTTGATTTGTACACTGGTATGCCAGCACAGTCGCTGAACAGAAAGAAGGATGACCCCAGGCCTGTGATTGATGCGCAGGAGGTCTAGATAGGAGGGATAGGAAGGAATATGGATAGATATGCTATGCACAGTCATAGACACTCCATCAATTAATCGTTAATTTCATATTTTGGCTTGGCTATTCCGGCCGACGTTTGGTGAAACTCCGTGTCGGCCTTTACCTCAACACTCCGCTCTCCGGAGATCCCGCCCCACGATCTGCAAATCAAAAGCCACATAATTCTTACGTGGTCCGTCCCAACACTGCCACTGTTTGCTGACAGACTCGTATACCGGGATAATTCATAAATGGAGATCTTCCGACACCACAAGGAGCAGGAAGTGTTCTCCTAGCTTCTCCCTGTATTCTAGACCACAAGAGTCTCATCATCTTAGTTTTTCGCCCCCACTCTCCATCAGGTTGAACCAAGCTTTGAGTCTCGATATGGATGCTCCTTTGTCCAATCCTGGTCCTGATGTGACAAGGCCGTCAATCCAGTCAACCAACCCAGTCCGTTGGGCCTCAAGCAGAAGAAGCAGGGTTTGCGATCGATGTATTAGGTGAGTCGGGCTTGCTGGCATCTCGCGCATCAACTAACACAGTACAGGCAAAAGATCAAATGTCCGCATGAACCCCTCAAAGCGCCTACTCGGGTAGCAATCTATTAACGAATATGGCTTTCTAGGTGATTTGAATCAACCTTGCTGCTCAGCTTGCGACGCATATGGCCACACTTGCTCCTATTCGCGAACACGAAAGAAACCAGGACCCATTAGGGGCTCAAGTCGACGACCTGGCCGCCCAGCACCCGCGGCATCTCCTACTGCTTCTTCTTCAGACTCCCAGGACATAACTGTCATAAACGAAAGCTTCGGTGTAACATGGCATATAGCATCTACGCCAGAGGCCACAGGAGAACCCAATCCTACGGCTCAACCACTGAACACATTATCCGATGCGGCCAAGACCCTGAATACATTCTCCTCGCAACTTTCTGAAGAAGCCCGTCATAAATTGTAAGCCACTACGCCACTTGCACTGTTGGATTGAATCTGACGTTAAAACCAGGGCCCACACCTTTGCATCTACAGTCAACGCATCGTTTCCCTTGTTTCCTTTACACACGTTCCCCACTCAGCTAAGAGGAGGAGAAGTGTCTGAGGGATTGGCATCGATCGTATATGCCATCTCTGCTAAGCTCACCGGGGCGACCCTACACATGGACCTCGACGCTGCGCTAAGCTCCCTAGTTGAGTCCTCGACCGCTCAGACTTCGAGCATTTCCAAGCCCAATGCCCTCAACGAGTGGCGAGCCGCCTGTCTTCTGGCTTGGTATGGGTTCTATCAGTACCAAGGCCAAAAGATCGACGATTGTATCTCAAATCTGGCTCGCAAGGCATACCACATTGGCCTCCACCAGATCGACAGTCTGTCTAATGTGTCGACATTTGGTTGGGACCTTTTGAGCGAAGCGGCTGCCGAAGAATGGCGCCACGTATGGTGGAGCATTTACCTGCTGGACACTCACCTAAGTTACTCAACAGCGACCCCCAGCCAGATACAGCCTGATAGTATCGGCACAGCTTTGTTGCGAGGAGACTTGACGAGAACAACAGCCAGCGCGCGAAATGGCGCCAAGACACTCATTCCTACCGACCAGGCCGATCTGTGGAAGGTGATTCAAGAGATTGTCGCTGTCAATGGTAGGGACATTTTCGGCCTTCATATCGCGGTCAACGCATTGTTGAAAGAAGCCATAGCAGTCCATCGCCGTGGTAGACAAAACCCTCGCTATCCAACGCAGGAGAGAATCTCAGAATTAGAGGATTGTCTCTACGGCATTCGATTATCACTGCCTTTCAACTACTTGCGGATGGTGCGCGATGTGGCTGGTGGCGAATCAGTGGCCAGCTACCATTGCCGTCTGTTGACTATCCTCAAGCTTCAGTCAACACAGATGATGCTCGGCCTTCCCGGGCGTCGAGTTGACGAAGCTCAGTTTCAAGCGAACTGGAGGGAAAATCTTGAGACCTGCCATCGCCTATTCGAGATAATCTCCCACTGGGACAAGGAATGCGTCTTCGCAGTTGACCCGGAACTTTGCATCATCGTGATGGGCCTACTTGTGCTTTTCCACTTGCACAACAAAGCAAGCGGCATTTCGAACCCATCATCGTCAGTCCAACTCACACGTCGACAGGACATTCTTCGGGTCATTTTACAGAAGCATGCAAGACAATGGAAGTTGGCTCAAATCCTGTTAGGTGAGTTATCTACAAAGTTAAACACCCACTGGATAGTTGTTTTTGCTAATAGCTGCGAGTTAAGACAGCTACGATGCCCTGGTAACCAAGATATCGGAGCCTTTGGGCCTTGATGATCTCTTCCATGTGATCGACCAATTTCAAGGGCCTCTTCATCTTAAATGGGCGAACTTTGTCCGTCCAGATCATGATGCGGAGCTAAGAGCAGTGGGGAGGAGGTGTCTCGATAGCTATGGGTCAAGCGTCGGCTACGCTCTATGAGATAGTTTCATCAGATATATTATGGGTAGAGTAAAATAATTACCGGCTAGATCGTTCCTGGTCACGTAAATGAACTCTGTCAAAGTTAGATGTGAGGCCTTTGTGAGCAGCTGAGGGTTAACCTCGAGTGCACGTGTGACGAGGCTCAAGCCTCTTGGCTTCAGGTCAGTCAGCTTCTGCTGCATGCTATCTCTGGAGGCTTGAATGATACCGGATCGCTGCGTAACCATGGCCGAGTGACGCTGAAGTAGGGGCTCCGCAGCGAAGGCATGGCATGTCTGCCTTACGAAAACAAGGCTAGGTACCCTTGCAAGTATTTCTTACACGCATGACATTGATCAAGATCTTTTCACCAAATACAATGAGCCTCTGGAACATTTCCAAAATAGGAAATCATCCAGTCGGCATCGGTCTTTGGTCGTCGGTCCAATACCCCGAGGCCGGACCCACTGCCGCCACCTCATTGGACCTCAGCCGTTTAAGCATCCAAACAAGCTTGATTGATATGCCCAGTCGTTTATGTCCGAACTCCAAATGCCCGACGTTTGGATGCCAAGAACGGCTTGCGAAGCCCCTGTCAGGCATGATTTGAGGCTCCAGTACCGAATGAGACTCTTGGATAGAAGCAATGGATGCCTGCGCCTCGTGGACCACGCGGATACGCGTCACTTTGAGTTTTTCAAGTCTTGGTGTATCGAAGATTACATGATCTAATTATAGAAAGATTGATTCACCGTCCCTGATGCTCTTGAGAGTTGGAAGTCCTCGTTCAATAGATAAGGAAGTGTTGTCTGCACTTCTTTCTGGCGTCCAACACAAACTCAGCAAACAATCCCATTTTCTTCAACTACGATCTCGATCTTTGACCGCCTTCTCCATTCATTCTTTCCGTCGCCATGTCGCGTCTTATCCCAAATCTCGCTGTCTTCCTCGTCCCCGTCGTACTTGGGGCAGTCACAATCGGTCTGACCTATGCGCCGTGTTACGCTACTGTATGCCCTGAAGACTACCTCGACAAAGAAACAAAGTATCACTTGGCCATATTCTACGGCATGCTCCTGGTCCTGGGTTTTGCACTCTACCTGCGGTCATCATCTCGCTCTCTTCATGCTCTGAGTAGTCATCGGTCTTCAGCTGAGCTTCCTCTTCTTCGCAAGTATGTCACTGTTGGGGGCGTTGCCACCACAATATTCATCGCTGCGGTCACACTGGCTACGGTTGCCCTCTGGTGGCCCGCTCTCTGGAAATATTGGGGCGACAGAACTGATCCTTTGGACTGGGACTCTGCCAAGATTCGTCTCACTGTCACTGGCGTAACAGGCCACTACGCCGATATTCTCCTGGGCCTGTTGATCATACCAGTCTCGAGGAACAACTGGGTGGGGCGAGCCTTCAAGTTACATCAGAGCACGTTGCTGTTCGCTCATCAAGTGGTTGGGTACCTCTTCTTGCTGGTAGTGGCGGCTCACGGAGTTGCTTACGCTGTACGTCTCCCTCCGATTAGAACTCATGATGTCCTCAATATGCTGATCCCAACCCTAGATGTATGCGCTCGACCCTTCCAGCGACGACGACGAGAGGAAAAACAAGGTCTTTAGCACCGGAAATCCGACCATGACCCTTAAAGATAGCGAAGGACGGAGCGGGTGGTACACCACCACCACCTACAACGGAGCGGCTGCATTTGTCGTCATTATCATCATCACGTTTACCGCCTCTGCTTGGATCCGAAGACGCAGCTACAACTTCTTCTATTACACCCACGTCATGTGTAGTATTCTCATCTTCGTTGGGGCCAGTATACACGCTAGCACCGACTTTTACCTTCTGTTGCCTGGCCTGTGCCTGTGGGTTGTCGATTGGGCTTATCGACTATTCCGTGGAGAAGGCGGCGGGTTGCATGAAAAGATCAACGCGACGTTGGAGAACGCGGGAGAAGGCTGGTACAGGCTGTCGCTTCCTGTTGTTACCCGTCGCATGAAAACTATGATGAAATCCCGGAGTCTCACGCCGAAACCGGCATGTCGTCTCTCACTCCTCTCAAAACCTACTACATCAACATTCCCTCGGTCAGCAAGCTTCAGAACCACGCCTTCACAGCGGCCGTCCCAGCTTCCAGTACCTCAGGACCGGTCTTTCTCTTTCAAAGGGCAGGCAAAGCATCAAAGAAGAGTCAAAAGGAGTGGACATGGAAGGTCGGGGCGTTGATTCCCCATCCAAATGACTTTACCACGTTAGAAGTGCGGCTGGAGGGTCCGTATGAGCCGCGAGACACAAAATTCCAACAAGCTTCTCACATCATCTGTGTTGTGGGTGGGACTGGAGTCACGGGTGCATACAGTCTCGTCACCTGGTGGTTGAGATTTCGAGCGCAGGATACCAACAGCAGATTCACTTTTATCTGGGCTCTTCGGCACAGAGAACAAGCGAATGACAATGAGTGGCTTCATCTAGAAGAAACAGCGGCATCGGTTCCGAATCTGACACTCATCACTCATATCAGCTCCGCTGATGGCAGGATGGACCCGGGCAAGCTGATCCGGCAGTCTCTTACCCTCGATCGCATTTCGAGCGCATTTCCTGCAGATGGGCGACAAGCCAAAGAGGCCACTGGCTGGATTTATAGTTCAGGTCCGGATGGTTTGATCCGAGCGACAGAAGCGGCTTGTGTGAAAATAAGACATGAGATCAGGGAAATGAGAGGCGAATCCCACATCAAAGCGATTGACTGGTACATGGCCAAGTGGGAGGTTTAGAGAGCCTCGCAGTGGCGTTGTAATAAATTTTCACTTGACGATTTCACTTTGGATTTACAGGTTTTTAGATAGGCTTTGATCTGATATATTTATTTTGTATAAGGGCCCCGATAAGTTCTGTCCAGGCTTTCTAGACTAAAGTTCATCCTACCCCTATCGACGGAGCTCAGTCACCCAACATAGATAACCCCACAGCAAGAGTTGTGGGTGCTATCCTAACTATTTGTTGCTAGCACGGTATAACCATCTATTGTACCGACAATGCCATATCGTGGGTTTTCTTTGCATCGAGGAGTAAGCACGTTCATTCACTTGAGTTTGTTATTACCAGATGATCAATTCTCACTCTACACGTGTTCAGGTCACGGGGACTTGACGAGACTAGACAAAGTGTAAGGATGAGACTAGGCAAAGCTTAAGGATAAGAATTGCGTCAAGCTGGTATTGATGCATCATAATAGGTACCTAAGCACTAGACGAGTCCCTCCTACTCTTAGTTGAAGTCTCCTTGCTCTCCACTATGATACTAGTTTGCTTCCGGATCCCAGGAGACATGATGAGAATGTTCTCGGTACTGTCATCCAGATGCGCTTCAGTCGAGACGTGTGCCTCGTGATCAACTCCGCTCCCAAGTGGCCTCATGCCAGATTTCTTGCTCTTCCAACTCTGCAAAGCATACTGCGAGTTCAAATTGTATGAAGCCGAAGAAGTGGCCGCTCTCGACTTTTCGGCAAAGTACTTGACGAGGGGGGAGAGCGTTGGTATCGAGGCAATAATGATGCCCGTATTCGTTTCGATGATGGACCATAGGATGGCTTTCGAGGAGTCGAGGTAGTTCTTTAGGCTTTGGATCGTTTGGATTCGGATGACTTGGACGATGGTGACAAAGATGCCGAGACCGAAGAGGCCAAGAAGGACAATCTTTTTGCGAAGTTGGATCTGTGACTTGAGGAGGGCAGGGAACGGCAAGACCAAACTATAAGGCGTCGGCTGAGGTTCAAGAGGTTATGAAGAATAGGCAAGGGGTTAATTACACCATGACATCGAATAGAATCGTCAGCGAGGAAAAGCTGAGGTAGAATGGCACGGCGTCTGCACAGTGCCCCCCTGTGATGCTTGGATCCCATTGCTTGGCAATCTGTCGAGAGTAGTTAGCGAATGGTGTACTATAGAGAACGTCATCTTCATACCGGAGTGCAGAGAAAGAGAAAGACACATATAAAGGCGATATGTGCCATGCTGATGATGACAGCGACGATAATGGCCGCAATGCGGTAGTTGCCGGGGAAGACACGCATGTATGATAGAAGCAGGCTCATTTTAAAGCCGTAAATACCGACAACATAACTAATTAGAGTTATTAGTATAAATGCTCCCACAGTGGTGCAGCAATACATACAATGGTGCCCCTATATATTGCACCTAGTCCCCGTTAGTCGCCCAGAAACACCGGCGAGAAGGGTTGTCACTCTTACCAAGCCAAACGTGTAGACATTCTCATCAGGCATGTCTTCCAGGCTCTTGAGACCTAGGCCCCATGTTGTTTCTGTCGTTCAATGAGCATCAAGGACCTTTGATATGTGAGGGCGACATACGGATAACAGTGGCCATTGTGTATCCACAGATGCCAAGCTAAACACCAAAAGTTAGCCAAGATAACAAACAGTGGAGAGAGCAACCAACCCAGGCAATGACAATTACCCAGTCATCTAACAGCCAACAACGTCAGCAATGCAATACACCGGTTTGTTGGTCGAACCCTGCTTACCGTGGCCAAAAGACTTGATCATGAACCCTCTCACATAGAGCCTGAGACACACGATGCACAGCGAGAGGGCCGTGAACCCTGTCGTTATACCCGTGATTTTCGGGCCATCAGTCGTCGTCCCCTCTGCTGTGTTGCGGACCCAAGCCATTGTCCCACCGCGTTGGGATCTGCAAGGGAGAGATTGTGGAGATGGGAATGAAGATTCCAGGCCAACAGAGGCAGAGGGGAGAAGCTTCTATTTGGTTGCCAAGTTCAGTTCGTCACCAAGAAAAAAATGTGGCAAAAACCCCCAAGTTTCATCCCTGATGGCACTTTTGGTGCGCTGCATCGTGTTTCCATGACGTCCACTGCAGAAGAAATTGGCCTCCCACGCCTAAGTCCGTGGCTTGAAGATTAACAAGGAGCCCTGCGGAGTCAAACTGCCGGGGATATCTACCCATTGCCGGCAACCCAGGGCGCGTCTCGATTCCGCTGTGGCACGTAGCATCACCGCACTTAGCATCACTCCCAGTGCCATGGATACAAGGGGCCCAGATCCAAAGTCCACAAATGAAATAATGCCTCAAAAAATGACAGATTTCTTTTTTAGACGTTGCTTTGTCTACCGAGTTGTGGCTGCATCTGGTGCTGTAAGCCGTGTCTGGGGCCTTGAGTGTTCCCCTGTCATTTATGCAGCTAGTGGTGTGTAGAGCCAACAGACGGTTGCAGCACTGCCGTCAAGTTGAGAGATTTAATCGAGATGCCTCCCAGGTCCATGGACCGGGCAATAGCCTCTTTCGGGCAGGTGCATGAGTGAGTCCAGGGCCAGGAGTTCGTATGCGAAAACCTAATTCTCTATGGAGCTTTGTTCAAGTGATCTTCATCCTCGCTGAGGTCAGCCAAAGGGATGATCTGATTAGCGACCTGTCAAACCCAAGTCCATCCTCCAAATACGCGGCTACTCGAGCAATTGAGGGCTAGACTTGGTCTCTGCTCTGATCCCGCTCGGCAAAGACGGATGGCTTCCTCAGCTCCTCTATTCTGCAGGTTACATTGCTCAGGGGGGTTGGACCGCCGATCCCAGCACCAGCCTCTTGGCGAGCTCCCCGGAATACAGTACATGGGTCAGGGTCCCACGAACCAACCGACTGATTGAATGGTCCGATTCTCCGCAATTATACTGCCGAGGTGATCCAAGCACCGGGCGTCAGCAGTAGATTACCTGGCTTGAACCAATTGTTATAGACACCTTCCGCCCACTCGAAACTCAAACCGCCATCCTCCTCCATTGGGAGTCCAACCTCACACATCCTCTCACACAATGCTGCCCCGGATTGTCTCTTCCCTGCTCCTCTTGGCCAGCGGCTGCAGCGCTACGGCATCCTCCTACAAGGCCAGCTGCAAGTGCTTCCCCGGAGACTCGTGCTGGCCGTCTCAGAGGGAATGGGCCCGCCTCAACAGCACTGTTGGAGGGCGACTCATTGCAACGGTTCCACTGGGAACTCCTTGTCACGACCCGCGCTACAACGCTGAAGAGTGTGCACACCTGCAGGATGAATGGCTCTATTCGTCGATCCAGTAAGTTGTCTCTTTCCCCCCTGCATATGTCCCGTATCCATGTCCCCGGGTTAGACGCAGCCACTGATACCAAGCAGTATCGAGTCTTCATCCTCGGTGATGGCTCCCATCTTTGCCAATCAGAGCTGTGATCCATTCCAGCCTAGATCTAGGCCTTGTACCTTGGGCAACTATGTCAGATATGCAGTCAACGCCAGATCTCCCAAGGATGTCGCTGCAGCTTTGAAGTTTGCGCAGGATAAGAATGTGCGCTTTGTGATTCGAAACACTGGCCACGACTATCTCGGCCGTTCCACAGGTGCTGGAGCCCTCGCTGTCTGGACCCATAACCTCAAGGGCACCAAGGTCTTGAACTGGAAGGACAAGCAGTACACCGGCAAGGCCCTCAAGGTTGGGGCTGGTATTCAGGGTCACGAGGCACTTGCTGCCGCCAATGCTGCCGGCTTGGTCGTTGTCACTGGAGAGTGCCCTTCTGTTGGACTCGCCGGAGGCTATGTTCAAGGAGGCGGCCATTCGGCATTAAGCACCATTTTTGGTCTTGCAGCTGACAATACCCTCGAGTTCGAAGTTGTGACTGCTCAGGGTGAGCTGATCAAGGCTTCCAGAAAGGAGAACAGCGACTTGTACTGGGCTTTGAGCGGCGGCGGTGGAGGCAACTATGGCGTTGTCGTGTCCCTGACTGTTCAAGCTCACCCCGAGGCCAAGGTCAGCGGCGCGAAGTTCCTCGTCACTCCTCCCAAGGACAAGCCGGATCAGATCTACGACATCATTGACGCTTTCCATGCTGCTCTGCCTGATATCGTCGACTCTGGTGTCATGATCATCTACTTCTTCTCCGACTCTTTCCTGCAGGTGCCAGCCATGACCGCCTACAAGAAGTCGGAGGCTGAGGCCAGGAAGATTCTCAAGCCGCTCGCCAAGTCTTTGGCTGCCCTGGGCGTTACGTTTGAGCCCACTTTTACCGAGTCCTCCAGCTACTATGAGCATTACGACCACTACTGGGGTCCCCTCCCTGCTGGCAACATTCAAGTCGGCACACAGCTGTTTGGTGGACGTCTGTTGCCCCGTTCCAAGCTCCCTGACTTCTCTCCTACTGCACGTCAGCTTGCTGAGATGGGCGTCATCTTCATCGGTGTCGGACTCAACGTCTCCAAGTTTGGAGGCAAGAACGTCAACGCAGTGCTGCCCCAGTGGCGAGACTCTATTGTGCAGGTCTCTCTCACTCTCCCCTGGGACTTCAACGCTCCTTGGGAGGACATGCTTGAGACGCAGCATAAGATCACTTATGAGGTCCAGCCTGTGATCGAGGCTGCTACACCGGGGGCGGGAGCGTATATGAACGAAGCCGATTTCCAGCAGCAGAATTGGCAGGAAACCTTCTTCGGTGCTAACTACAACAAGCTGCTGAAGATCAAGAACAAGTACGACCCTAAGGGTCTGCTGTATGCCACAGCTGCTGTTGGCAGTGAGGCGTGGGAGGTCGCTGACAACGGCCGGATGTGTAAGGCGAGACGGTGACTCGCCGAGTGGGCAGATGACCTTTGAAGATGGACACGATGGATGATCAATACGTAATTAGCAACTAAATGCCATGTCTATCTTCGAGAGACTCATCACATCATCCCTTACCCACTTTGATGCATGCCTTGATCTTGGTCCACTCTTGATGGCACCCACGCACGGAAGCAATACGGGAAGCCTGGGGTACGATGGAGTCTTTCTGACGCTCCATAGACGCAGGGGCTCGCATGCCTAACCATTGACGGAAGGGCCTAAGCGACCGGAACAGGGGCAGAAGTGTATGCCCCAGCAAAGGGGAAAGATGAGAGAAAACAACGGTAATCGATATTCACCATCACGTTTCCCCGCCTTGCCGCCTGACGCGCGGTCTTATCAAGCTAGTTTAGACTCTACGGGCGGAACTTGTCAAAGCCTTCCGCGCATCCCGCTCAACGGCGCGCGCCGGTTACATCGTCGACGCCTCGCCGCGCGAGATAGGACCACACAAGCGGATCGACGGATAGTTACCGCGTGTGGAGAGAACAGGGCAGGGATACAGTTAAACTTCGCGGCCCTGGCCTTGCAACCCCCACTGCACAGGGTGCTTCCTTCAGGGGGCCCTGCAATGGCATCGTGTCAGCACGGAATGGGGGAGTTCGTCCGCTTTAATTCATCTTGTCTCTCGGTACAGTCCGTCTGCAAGGACGGCGATACGGGTCTATATCTCGGCCCGATGCCCTTGGTCCCCATCTCAGCAGCTCTAAAAGACCGGACGAAGTCCTCGATTAGTTGCCGCGTTGATGAAACAGTCGGCTTGAGCGGGAGGCGGGTCAGCGCAGCCTTACCCCAAGATTAGCGGCCGACAGGAGTCTTTGAAGACGCAATTCTCGTTCGAGTATTTTGCTTTTTCTTACAGCGAGCTGACAAAGCCAAGACGCCAACGTCCTAAGCGTGGAGACTACTGCATAGATAGGGGCACTATTGCATGGGGTCATTTCAAGGCGACAAAGAGGTTGTCAAAGTAAAGTGTGGTTGAAGACAAACCAGACCTTGTAGGGCAAGGTGCTTCGAGTACATGAAGCTATAATGCGCTCGTTAAGGTGTAGTGTCGTTGTGGCGGGGAGTAGGGCGGTGTCAGCAAAATCCTGGAGAATCAAGCCATTGTTAAGGTTCTGATATCACGTAAAATCTGTCTCCGGGGACGACCAGTAGATGCTAGAATGGTCCATAATTGTATAGAAACAGAGAAATGGAAGCCTTGATTTGGGCGTTATGGAGTACAGGGTAGGTCGAGGTTTGCACACACCAAGTGTGGTACCATGAACTCCATATGGCACGCTGGCCTTGAGAGGGGCATAAAGTGGTTGCTGCCTTATTCCAAATCGTTTTTCATCTTAGAAGTAAGCTTTAAGAAAAGGAAAGTCAGGGGGAAACTACTGTTTGCAAGCAAGTCCAGGTGTGTAACAACGGCTAGGAGACGATAGTCGTACGGCATAAAGACCAATGGGCACTAGTTTAGGGTATCGTGTCTTACTGTGAAGTTTTGGGCAGCCATTTTTAAGGTTAGTATGTCAATAGCTAATGCGTAAAGGTTATGTCCACAATCCCTAGCTTTCCGACCTTAAATTGACCACATCTGCCATGCCGAGATAGTCGAGATAGTTGGGTTTTAGATTACCATTTGGTAGGATCCTAATTTCGGAATCAACAGCTTCTGGAATTCTATAACACTGTAACAAACACACTGACTTGTTCCCAGACGTGAAACTTGGCGTGAGTCACCACCGGAAGCATGTAGAGGGCGGGTGGTGGGAGGGCTGGAGCGTTGTCATACTTGTGATTATGAATCGGATGGACTATCTATATATCCGTAACCCATGCGAAATACCGTCCCCGTCAGTACATTCAGTGAGAAGTATTGCGTAATCTCCTCCGTGTATGTAACGGCCAAGATGGGCTGCTTCACCAAGCGGCACAAGTTTGTGCCGCGATTGGACAGCTCAAGCGAGCATTTGCAAGCTTCCGTCAGCCAGCATAGTTATGGCTTGAAGCCTCTCACCATGGACGGGTACTGTGCAGGCCTGAAGGGGCTGGCCGTTTCGTAAGCTGCGCATTGTCCAAGAATCGTGCGGGAATGCCAGGGATGCTGTTCCAGTCTCAGCCAGGCGTAACGTTGTGCTACAATGGGTACCCTGGCAAAACTTGGTATGCTCGACTCAATACTTAGCAGTAGTAACCGTCACGTGGGCTTGGGTAACGACGCACTCGTAGGTGCCTTGGTTCATGGGCGCGGCGATTGGTCATCGTTGAAAGTCGACTCGCTGAGACATGGCACAGCGGCCATGTAGCACTGGCCAGGGATTTCTCCACTGCTATACATGCCGCTGATGGGCTGGACTCATATCTTGTACGAGGCAGTGAAGATAAGGTACTGTGTCTATTCGACTTGGATCTGGCTCAGCTCTATTTGCACTTCAGGCCTTGGGCGACCTCATCTGCCAGCTTCCGGTTCAGTCCCGTCTGACTTTGTCGCTTTTCCACGAGACAGGTGTAGGATTAGATACCTTCCGCTGTAATACAACGCAAAGCTGGCTAGATTGGAGAGATGTAACCACTGTTGCCGACTGGGCCATTGCACATGCAACATCGGCAGCGACGAATAGCCGACTGGAGGATGTAATCTCTCAGAACATTATGCCATCGGATACTGTGCTTGATCAATTCCTCTTGTGTTCAATTGTCTTGGGTAACCGCCATGATTGTATGGCACACAGCTCAAGTCCGCAATTATATATGCCTCCATAACCTCCCATCCACCACTCGCCATTCTCAGTCCGTAACCAAATCCAGGCATTACAATAAAAGCTCATTCATCCTCGTTTGAATAACTTGACAAGGCAAACCACGGTCAACATGTCCAACGCCAACGCCAGAGATCCTCAGGATCTAAACACCGTCAAGGTTGATACGAGTGTTGAGAGTCCCAACGGTAGGCACATCTCTCTCTACAAAGAGGGTGATTTCCCACTCACACAGAATAGAGCTACGCAAGGCTACGGATTGGAAAATTCTTTCCCATGAACTCTTTAACGAGACAGACGACAAAGGGGAGCCTGTCAAGCTGATTGTCCCCGACGCACACGACATTGCGGGCTACCATATCCGCCTTCGTATCGAGTGGACCATGGACCTTTCCAGCAAGGAACCCACCGACAAAGAATGTAAGGAAGGGCACTTCATCGAGCGAGACGTGCAGCACGTGGACGAGGGAAAAGTCTTGGAGTACTGGAAGGCGCTCGGAGGAAGAGACGCCGTGTCTGGAATTCCGGAGGACTTCGCCCATGTACTTCGAATCCTTGAGGAGGGGAAGAAACCCAAGAAAGGCAAAGCCAAGTACAAGCTCCAATTTGTGGGATATTCTGCCGAGAAGAACGACGTCGGATACTGGAGTCGGGAGCAGCTCAAGTACAACTACCCTGAGCTTCTACAGGAGTGGGAAGAAAGAGATGAATGAACGGGGGAGAGCACATGACATGATTTGCCTATCATGAACAGGAGCATGGTTGAGATACATTGCATGGTGTATGTAGTTAAATCTTAACACGAAAAGAGGCACTGAGTGTCCAAGCTTCTATCTTGCACCCTCTTCAAGAATGCCCAGATGCTCAACATGATCCTGGCCGAGATATCGGGTAGACATCACTTGCAACGATTTGAGCTGCATCCAACACCACCTGTGGTTGATGGCCTATGCGGGTGCATAGGTAGATAAATTCTACTCCGCGGTCTGGGGCTATTGAGTCTACGATTGACTGTAGAGTGGCAATATTTATATGAACTTGCCTGACTCGTACTGGGCATTCAATGGCCTTGGTAAGACTGAAGCTGGTGAACCTCAGCCTCCTGGAACTCCTTAGCTCTCCTTAGCTCTTCAAGAAACCCAGGAACCCCGGCGGGAACAGCCCCTTCCCATTCCAAACACACCCCGGACTCGTCGGCCTCTTCAAACATGAGCATCTCATGCATCCTAACAACGTCATTGCTGTCCCAGAAGCCTTCACGGCGATTTAATCTTCTTAGCAAGCCTAGGGCTTCTGATTGTATGTCCTTGGTTGACAGTTCATTCGCACGTCCGACGATGTATGAGAGACAGCGAATCAGTTCGCCGTTGAGCGAAAAGGTTGGATAGTTTACTGCAAGGAACGGTTTTGCCACGCTCTTTGCTGCATCCAGCAGTGGAGTGAAGAGCGATGGATCAGATATGGCCTCTCCGGATGAATCCAAAGACTCTAGATCAATATTCAACTTCCGGAATTGCTGCTCCATGTGTAGGTGGCGTAATCGCGTCTCGTATACACCGGCAACCTTGGGTTGTTGGGCTTGTTTTGTTATATCGAAACGCGAACTCCATTTACGAAAGCCCTCCTCTATCGCAAGACGAGGTGCTTGGTTGAGATCATCATCTATCTCATCTGATTGAGTTTCTCTCAATATTGCACCAACCCAAGTGGCGTCTGTTTCTTGGACCGACAGCCTCTGCAACTCATATGACGCTTCATCCAGGTCTTTGAAAGGCTGAGACGTTTCGTTCTCGAAAGAACTAGTCTCATACCATGGTGACACACCTGAATGAAAATCCTTATCCATAAAAGAGATGACGATACTTCCAAGGGGAGATAAGATTTCGACAAGCTTTTTTGTCACCACTGACTGTTCCGGTGTCGATTCTTGAAGAGGCGGGCCTAACAGCTGGTTGCCTGCTCGTAGGTGTCGAAGTAGATCATCATAACGACCCGTAAGTCCCTCGAGGCAGGTGAATAGAATGCAGCATATGAGGATGCAGTGCATGTTGAAGATCGAGCTTGTTGACATCAAAGGCAAGATGGATTTAATCGCTTTGTTATACTGGTATATGGCGAGATGCTGTAACTCGGCAGACTGGGCAGGGGAGACGGAACGAGCCATGAAGAGTCGATGTGCAGCACCAACAGCAATCATGCTGTATCTGATAGGCGGGCACACATGCGCCAGAGGAAGGGCGTAAGAAAGCCAAAAGTTTGATGAGCCATGCCAACTCGAGAGCTGATCCGTCGTGGAGTGGAGGAAGTGGTGAAAGTACAGACTCTCAAAGTCTGATGAGAAGATAATCTCATTGATAGTGGGAGGAAGAGCCTGTCTTGGCTTGCGGACGACTGACTGTGGCATTTCTGCGTTCGGCTTTGCCCGAGGCTGTCGTTTCTTGCGCTCTGGTGGTTTTGGGTAGCCATCGCACTTCCACTTCTCGTCACGACAGCGGCGGCAAGTTGGTTTTTCTTCGTCGCATTTCAAATGCCGTTTTCTGAGGGTGTTAGCCCACGTTGGTACATAAATACGTTCCGTCTAATGGTAGAGGGGGGCAGGGCATGCAGTTACACACTTGCTATTTATGTCAGGTCAGTCCAGATGGTGTGCCAAGCGAGGTTCGTGGTTGCTGCAACGTACCAGGTAGCGCATCCTGTGCGGACTTTTGGGCCTGAAGCCCTTGTATACTTGGGCTTGGCGGGAGTAGAGGCGGCGACAACCATGATGGCATATTTACGCTTGGTGGAATAGGAAGCGAGAAGCCGCTCAGGGTTGACGTCGGGAGTTGGTCTCTTGAGGAGGGCTTGCTGATGAATTCATATGCGAGTGTGTGGAGGCCTCTACGAGTTAGTCAATTCTAGGTGGATAACCGCTTGGCTATATTTACGGGAGGGCCAATTAGGAATGATTCAAGAATGAAACTTGCTGAAAGAGGACCCCTAGCGACCTGTCCCGTGCGCGTGTCAAATATCATTCTCATTTGTTTGCTGACGAGGTGGCCGTACGAGCCAAATTCTATCAACACTCTCGTCATTAAGTATGGTCTTTGGAGTGGTCAAGAGGTACACGGCTGATAAGAAGCCGCATTTGAGTACAAAAGGAGCAATTAGCCTAAAACAAGATGCATTTCATAGACTTGATTTCCTACTAGATCGATAGCACTCATAGCATCGCCTGATCGTGTCTGTGCACATAGAAAGGGTTTCATAGATTAGAAGAGCAACACGAGCTATTAAAAACGGTTAGAAGAACCACAGGGCTAAAGAAAAAGAGTTCATCATGGACACTTGCCACGAAACGTGTTGCCGACGACCAAGTCTTGAAAGTACCATGATTTGTGCTGCTCAATACGAATGGCTGCGGCATAATACTCACCAATCTATCCCTACACCCCTTCTGAGGTTCCTGAATGGAAGCAAACATGTACTGTATGTCGATAAACTCAAATCAGGGGGTTAATACCGCCGTCGAATTGATGCCCGTCTGTTGCTGTTGTGACTGAGAGCCTCTTCTAGAGATGAGATTGCTGACAAAATCAAGAAACAAACACTGAGGCTAGATGCTGCACTGCTACTATCAGGTTGTAGAGTGGAAATTGCTCACACGTTTTGGGTCGGCTCAGACTGCCTTTCCTCTTCATTTGGTAAGATGAATTGTAGCTCATATGGAAAGAAAAAAGAAGAAAATGAAAGCGGAGGACTTTGCTACGTCCTCTTAAACCAGGCAGGCCCATGTGGTGGCGGCGCCGAGGGCCTCACTCTTGCTCGCGAAGCCGCTAGAGCTCTATCTTACGCCCTGCAAAATTTTGTGCATTGAGGTTAGTGTCACGCCTTTCCCTAGTGTGATGTCGATCATTCCGACCTTTTTCAAGAGCGGAAGGTCAATGCGAGGTGCACACGATTGATTACCTAAGTTGCGATAACGTACAGACAATCATAATCACACACAATCAGGACCAAGGCCCCTTGCTCTTGGTCTCAATTCTCGTCCAGCAACTGAACGAGGCGAGCGAGGAACCGGTCTCGGCACCGAAGACAATGACGTTAGTGACTGCATGTGGAAGCGAGACCGGCTGATAAGCGGTACATAAATGGCCGAATAATCTATGCACAGATAGAAGTACTATCCATCTGTCCCGCTGATCTCGTCTCATGTCGGTCTTTGTCCTAGGTACAGGGGCATGAGACATACAAAAGCAGTCCGACGCCGGTTGGGGTCGTTCGTCGAGACCAAGACTTGTCACAAACATTGTAGTATAGGCTTCTTTCTTGAACCTAATACCTGATCACTTGGGGTTCGTTACTTTCTGCATTTTGCCCCAATAAACCGAAATCCAACATTCGCCATTAAAGCGCACCTCTCCTTATCAAACATGCCCTCTGACCGCCCCAGCCGTTCTCCGACACTCCCCGCATGGTATCATCGCCTCCTTGACAAAGGCACGGTCAAGCCTGAAGACTTTGACGAAGATCTTTCAGAGCAAGACAGCGATGCTTCGAGCGATGATGAGAACCGTTCTCACAAGGGGTCCGAATATGACTACTACTATGAGCTCAAATTGAAACGAGAAGATCGCAAGGAGGAATTGGAAAATAAGGCCAGACTCAAGAGGAAAGAGAAGACTAGGCGAGTTGAAGTACAAATGTCAAACCGCGTCAAGGAGATCTTCAACAAGATCAAGAAGGAGGAAGCCGAAAACCCCAAGAAGAGCTACGAGAAAGAGGACATGTTTGTGCGAGGTAAGCTGTTTGGCCTCTACTCGGCCGACTTTGTCAAGCATGGCTTCACTGGAGACTTTACGGATGAGCTGCCAAGGACTGTCGAATTCTACCATTACAACGACGTGATATACGGCCCCATGCCCAAGTCGTTCCGCAAACCATGGTACGATGACGGTGAACTCGAGGGCCATGTCGACATCGACGGCGAGCAGCATCACTTCCAAAGCTTGGAATCCACCCGACGCGGAGGCCTCAAAAAGTTCACTGTCAAGACTTCAAAGGGAGAAAAGCTGGTTTTCCAGTTTCTTGACAGTGACCATCTCATTTTGAGGACAAGTCGCGAACTGGCCTTTGATGACCCTCGGCCGGGGGAGTCTGCTGCCCCCAAAACTTTTGTCTTTTACGGGATTGCACAAGGCGAGTCGAAGGGAGTGCCAGATATGTGGGATTATGAAGACGAAGATTTCGGTGGTTACGGATATTATTGATGGTGCTGGAGGGGGTTGGAGTGGTGACCAGTAAATATATATAGGTATGCCCGTCGAGGAATATCGCGTCCAGACCATGCATTTAGTGCTTTATACGATCAGGAAACCTACATCTCCATGTATATGCCATGTCGCAGTGGCTATCCATGAAAGTTGGCAATCTCAGCCAAGCTGGTTTCCAGGGCGCTGCATACCAACAGGAGATCTGATCCTTCGCCTCACTTTGACCGGAATTCCAAGAACAAGGCGAACAGTACAGCGTGTCCCTGTTCTCCTCCTCTTCATTCGGTAGTGGCGGAGCCGGTTCCTTGTAATCATTGCTTTTTCTTGCCCAGAGACTCGCCCGCCCCTGAGAATTGCAATTAATGTACTCGTTGAGGCGCTTTTTTGTGCCCCTTAATCTTGAAGAACTGAGCGAGCGATCGTTTTAGAGGAATAGAAGGAATCGATTTATCCATTAAACGATATTTTATTTCTCGCTTAGACACCACCATTCTATCTTGCCCAGTACCCACGAAAAATTCGGAGGGCGACCAAAACAGCCAGAACTCCGTCGCTGGACGGATCTTAGCTGCTTACCATGTAGTTAGCCCTGTGTTTCCCGAGACTATTGGAAATAAAGTCTTATCAGAACTGCACTGAGTTAACGAGTGTTCCAGTTAGATACTACTATAGCAAGGCCATTAGCGTGAAAAACCACACCGGCAAAGAGGGTACAGTCGTTCGAATGGCCAGGCCTAGAACACGATGCCAACAGGCAAATTTATCATTTTTTATCGTTGCCCTAGCAATTCCCCCTTTTCTGGAATCTGAAAACCATAGCTTTTAAACTTGTTTACCGCTGCATTGTCTGCCACAAGCGATAATCTTCAATCACCATCAGAGCGGGCAACCTCAACAAGCTACAATGCACTCCCCCTGGTCCTACCCCCGCCGCAAGTCACCCCTCCACGCAGCCGCTCCCCATCACCTCCGTCATGGTACCACCGCATCCTCGAGTACCCAGACTACACTGTTTCATGCGAAGACTTTGACGAGGACATCTCGGAGCTGTCGGGATCCGAATCTGAACCCGAGCACGGCGACTATTGTGAATGTTGTTGTATACCCTATGAGGAGGGATCCGAGTGCGGTTCAGGATCTGACCAAGAAGGATCCGAGTGTGACGAAAGCGAATCTGAGAGCGAATCCGAATCTATTGGATCTGGTGTGGGTTGCTCTGACTGGGATTCATCTGACGACGAGCGAGACGAGACTCGGTCCCGTGCTGGGCGCGAATATGACTACTACTATGAGCTCAAAGAGCAACGAGAGCAACGCAAGCGGCAAATAAAGAAAGAGGCCAAAGATGGGGAATTGACAATGAAGGAAGAAACACGGCAGATTGAACTGCGGATAGAGAAGGACGTCAACAAGGTCTATCACCGGGTGAGGCATCAACGTGGCCGTCGCGAGAATCTCGTCCTCCGAGGAAAAATATTTAACCTGGGCTCCCTCGATCACTGGCAATATGCATGCCTTGGACATACTGTTCAATTCATGTCCAAATATGTCATTTTTAACGATTACCCCAACGTCAGGGATGATGGATCGTCGAATCGCCCTCCACCAGGCCAAAGGCCAGAACTCAGAGGTCAACTTCAGATGAAAAACTCAACAGCTTGTCACTTTTTCGGGCCGGCCCCTCCTCCACGCCCCGGTCTCAAGGATTTTGTCGTCCGATATGGTAGTGGGGAGGATAGGATAATTTTCCAATTTGTTGACAACCACCACTTGATCATGAAGGTGCCCCGAGAGGCGGTGTTTGGCTGCCATCCTCGGAAGATGCCGCCTAATACTCCTAGAATTTTTATCTTTTATGGAGTTGAAATTGGGTGGGAAGGGTCAGAGTCTAGGTAAGATGGTTAGGCACCTCGAAGATTTTGGAGGGAGGGGCTAGTAATTAATAGGAAAAGTCTTTGGAATTCATACAAAAAAGATGCCTCACTTTTGCTCAAGTTACTTGTTGACATCGCGTTGTCTCGGTGTTGTTATGCGGCTAGAGAGATAGGAATGCGCATATGGCTTTGTTGTTGACATGGGTAGCGCCTCTGAAACAGGGCATCTGCCGTGATAAGCTAAAATACAACTACGGAGTATCTTGACGCTTCCTGCTCATGTCACGCAGGCAGACAAGAAACACGATTAACCTTGGCATTCATCTGAAAGCGTGAATCACTGGGGAGAGTCTGGCTTGGGAAACAATTCCTATATTCGTAGTTATTCGTCGTGTATTAACAACCATCTCTCTTTTACTGATGGTATATTGTAGACTCCCCATTGCTAACAATATTGTTGCTGATTATCCCCGTAACTCTAAGGGAAATATGAGCTGCCTCAAGCAGGCTGTACATCAACCCACTAGGAGTCTAGATTTACCCCAACATGACCGTCTTTGTGGTCATAGGAAGGTAATCAGTAAACCTCTTCTCTGATCTGTAATACTCCAAGGTCGACTCAGACTCCGAAGGGCCATCCTTTTTCATGACGAAGGGCTCTATGTTAAGATACCCCAATCTCTCTGAGACATCGCCCACCTTCCTAACGACTAGCCCATACTGCGCCTCCTTCGAAAACAGAAGGCAGTCGAATGTCTCCTCGCATAGCTCTCGGTGCAGCTCGTCGTTGGCCTCCACGGCCATTGTCGGGATCAATGGCCAGTAACCTGTGCGGTCACTTTCGGGTGGCGAGTCTGGGTCGGTCATTGGAAGGACTACATAGTAAACCGCCTTATCAAAGGTTGTGCCCAGTAGATCTTGGAGGTTCTTAAAGTCGTTATCAGGGAGATACTTGAAGGTCACCTGGGCCACCCAAGTTTCGATGCGGAGTTTAGGTGAATAGGGAACAGCGCCTGAGATGTTTCCTGCATCGATCTCGGCAACGACTGACTCTGAGATCCGCTTCCAGGTCCTGTCATTCTTCTGAAGTAGGATCCTGACCCCCATTGTCAGCCCTTTTACTTCAATCGCCCAGGCGCTGAACTCGCGTAGCGGCCCAAGCCATCCAGTCCAAGACCAGCTGGGGAAGCCATCTCTACGACGCGAAGCGCCCCGTAAGCGCCACAGAAGGGTATCTGTAAAGACAACATCAAAGCAGCCTGGCTTCTCTGCCTCACCTGGCCTCCATGGGTCGGTTCCACCCCACAAGGGATCCCAGACCGATCTTATCCCATTGTTCCGATCTATAGGGATCCCCCAGAAGTGACGAATAGGCGAACGCATGGAAGAAAACGCTCTAAAGATACCACGCATAACGTTGAGTGCGTCACCCTGGTGCGTCAACTGCCGTCCTGTGACCTCCCTGATATGTTCATCTAGACTTCCGCGGTTGTAGCCGAATGCACCGCGATATATATCACTTCTATGATCACTAACAAGATCGTTTAGGTGGTGAAGATCGTAAACGAGGCCCTCTTAGGTGCAGATAGTGTTGCACTCGAAGAAGATCTCGGTCTCGGTAAAGTAGAGGCGACGCCTGGAGAAGAGCCCTTCCTGATATGTCTAGGCCCTAGACCACCACCGAGAGCTGATGATCTGGCTCTGTAAGGTGGACTGGGTAGACACCCATGTGTGTCCGCTGATTTTTATGGCTGGCTGCTTGTATCGTAGTGTAGAGCTGACCCCTGGGAGACCAAACGAGGCATCCTCACCGCATGCTGCAACCAGTGTAACAGTAGCGACTTGGTAGACGATGTCCATGATTCCGATCTGCTCGCCCAACTCAATTTTATCCTTTTGGTTGATAGAGTACTGGTAAATCCATAGATACTGAATGTTGAGGCGAATCGTGGCCTGGATGGCGTCCCTGATGGTCTTGGGAATATGAGGTGGGAGAAAGCCAGCCCTCGAAGCTGTGCTCGGCCCATTGCCCTGCGTCTGGCCCCAAACGTAACTCAGGGCAGCAAACTCAGAATCTTCGGGGAGTTTGATGATTGCGCCAGTCTCGCATTCTATCACTTTCAAGCATGAGAGCTGACGTGGATATCCTTTTAAGATTCCACACTTCTCCTTGTGGTGAGCTTTGTAATAGCTCAACCAACCTCTGATTAATGCAAAGTCGATTCTACTAGGTTCTAGGCGTCTTAGGCCTAAGGCTAATTTCTGGCCACCGAGAGGGCTGCCTAGAGTTGCGTATCTTGCGAACCGCATCCCACTCTTGGTGGAATCTCCGAGTACGGCCATGTCTAGACCGAGCACTCGGCTTTCGGACATGGGACACGGCACAGAGCTATCGAACCATGACTTGAGAACATGGTAAAAGTAACGAGAGTAGGCCAATTGCGACTCCAAAGACTCGAGCTCGAACTCGAGTTCGTGGTCTAGATTGGCGGGAAGCGTCTTTTTGCTTGCCACAGTGGCAATGAAGAATTGACAGAGTGGGCAAGGGGATGACATCTTGATTTTTAGTGAGATGTAACGGTTACACCAAGTGCCTATTCTCTCCTTTTGCATGAGAGCGTAAAGGTCGATTGAAGCGCATTGTGAGCAGAGGTCGGCGGCCACGTCGGGAAGTTCCTCGTCGCTTGTCGTAGGAGGAGCAGACACTGTGAAAGAGCAACAAGAGTGACTCGATGCCATCGTGGAAACAGTGCAGGTTTGGAGATGAAGATCAAGGTCGGTAGGTGCGGAGTTAGAAGAGGCTGCCTATTGCCACAATCATCTAGTTACGAAAATGCCGTAGAGGCTTAGATGAGGAGGCTGGGCTTACAGGTGGCAAGGATTGCATGTGTTAAAAAGTGGTTTTCTTCCCCATCAGCTTGCATCCTCTTTACTTGATAGGTTCAGAAGCCTGGCAAGCGTATCTTGTCAAGGCAATGATTTACATACAAGTTAAGGTCGAACGTGGAGATTAGCGGCAGAAGAGGGGGATCAATATCTTTCCTGCCGTAAGAGATTTGTCTTGGATAACAAGGTTTGTGTAGTTATTAAGTGTCTCAATAATTTTTATCATCCTTACACCTTGTACCCTCGGCGCAACCAATAAGTGGCAACCCGAGTTGATGGTGAGTATGCAGAAGTTCAGACACCTCCTGAAAGTGAATGCTTGAGACTACCAGATTATTTTTCTTCACATGCAAGTTCAAGCTATACTATCTTATCTATTTTAGCTTCACACTCCATTTTCAGCCGACAAGAGATAGCACTCTGATACTGCCTCGATCTTGTTATGAAATGCTGACCTTGCTTCACTATCAACTAGTTCACTCAAGACATACTGAAGAAACGTGGATATTCACTGACTCGACGGATCATATTATAATCAAGCAACGATAAATCAACCTCTTACTCACTATATCAAACCATCAAGTGACTCCGTTAAACTATCAAGCTACTACGCAATAATCTTAGACTCTTCCCATGCCTTACTATACGTGCTCTAGTGATAATTTTGCCAAGTTTATATGCTAAAAAGAAAAGTCTTTTATTATCATTTTCAAAGGTAAGGTGCTTTCCTTAGAAATTATTGACCAAGATGGATGAAACTAGTCTAATAGACTCTGATTTACCGTTGAAATTTGGCGACAATTCATGGACTAAGACCCCGTCGCTGGTATAAAACGCACCGTCTACCCCCTAACCACGTGTCCATCTATTTCAATTTTGATTCTCCAACTCTGCCGTGAGGCTCAAACATTGTCAACTGTTGATTATATTTCCCTGAACTCCTGACGGTCTTGTACCATTTCCTCCAGCTTTGGTACAACCCACTTCAAAACCATGGCACCTGCACAAGGTAGGAACTCTTTACATTTATCTCATCATTTCCCATTGGTCTGTGTGCTCTTTCCATTTTTCATGTCTTTCTGTTATTTGGCACTGCAAGACTTATCTTTCCACTGTTTACCGTTTATAGCTGTTGCCGTTAAATGATAGTTTTGTCAAGGTCATGATGTCTTACAGTGATAGCTTTCATACAGTTGTGTGTTGGTCATCTTGTTCCTTGCTCTTATGCTATATGACGTCTGGGAGATTGTGCTCATGCCAATATTCACAACAATGTCGTTCTTTCACATGTTTGCTCACCTCTACTGGGAACCCAGCTCACCAAATGTAGATTTCAAGACCACCGAAAAACTGCCTGAAAAGATGATGGACGTTTCTATCAGTTCCTTCGCCGTTAATGGCGAACAAGTTACTCTCAGAGTTGGATATACTAACATCAAAGACGGGGTCTATGCATCTCACCATGTGTCTAAGAGAATCATGAAAAAGCATTACCCTGGAGAGCTCTAGAGATTCTTGGATACGCAGAATGCAATAAAACTCGCAAAGTACTCGCAGTAATGTCCAACTGGGGAACATAAAGCCAGTTTAGGTACCATAACTTCCACTACTTGATTAATTTATACTCTTTTGTCTTCATTTTCCCCCACTTTATCAAATTTAAGATTTTTAATAATATTCTACGAGTCCTTGCCGCAAGAACTCTAATGACTTTTGAATAAACTTACCGTTTCTATGAGTATGATTGTCTAAAGCTATTGAATTATTGGGATGCTTAGATCTACTCTATTCAATAACTTCCTCTTAAGCATGGCGCCTAACCCTTGATATTTATCGCCGTAATTAAATACCATCTATTAGCAAAACAAATAACCATATATCATTGCTACAATTGTAAACATCCAAGGTTAATCCAATTAGATTATATATCTACGTAGCTGAAGACAGGACTCCGCGCAAGTAATGTGCCAATCAATCGCTCGGCGTTGTTCCAAACTACCATCTTGCTCAGCGGGCATAGCCTGTTACCCCTGCACTCTAAATTCAGTTTATGGTAGCGAATGGACCGTGAACGAAGGCTCGGTGTCTTGAATTGTCCAAGGTGGCGCCCTTGACTCAGAGATTCAAGAAGTCGTTCGGTCATTCAGATGCCAGAGGCTCCTTACCCTTGTGGCTGCGCTGAACGACCATCCTGAGCGCAAGATACGAATCTTGATGCCCTCTACGTTCACCTTCATTCTAGCATTCTTCTTCTAATCAATCAAATAACAGCAAAGCATACAGGTATTGATTCACGATGGTACCAGGACCCGATACGTAAGCTGGATATTTCTTCAGTATCACGTTCGATCTTCTGGGTCAGGTAACCCATCGAGGGCCGGGCTTCAACTATAATAAAGAACACATTGCCAACACATCATAGCATCATATCCCGATGCTAACACAGTGGCCTTTGGTATCAACATACATCACCGTCAGGACATGTCGGCATCAAACAGTACCACAATAGACCACAGTGAATTGACCAGGTACTACAAGAGAAGAACTGTTTCCTTAGAGTACTGAGCCGATAGTTCATAGTCAGATATGCCACAAGGAAGACCTGTCCAGATCCAATACCCCACCCGGTAATATTGACACGGTTGATCCGAAGGCTGGTACAAGACAATGCCCAAAAAACGGAAGTAGAACTCATGCTCCCGATCAAGAATAAGCAAGTAGCGAAAACGACCATGGGCGTCTTTCACGGCCAGTGCATGTCTTGCAGCTTGATCACATCCTTCTTGAGTAAAATGCGGAATCACGGGCCCATCAAGATAAGAAATCACCGCCTTACCCTCGAGATGTTCATCCCAGTATAGGGACCCCCCAAAATCCGGATCAAGGACGACCGATAAATCACACTGACTTGCTTCGCCAGGCCCACACTCCATTTTGAGCTTAAACACATAGCCGTGGATCTCGATGCTGTGACCCATTGCCAACTCTGCAGATGGGCTATCAACTTTGGTATTCGGCCAGATTCGCCTCATGGAGGCGAAGCATTGCTTTTGGAGCAGATCGTCGTCCACTTCAAAGATAAAGTCTCCCTCTAGTGAGGCCCAGCTCCAAGAAGGTGCCATGTAGCTGGCCGATCGTTTTGTCGGCGAGTTAATTGTCCAGCGTAGCGCCGCTGGCAGATGGGCACGCCAGAGCCCGGCGACATAGCCATCGGCAATGGAAAACCCGTAAGATTGACCAAAAGACTGCACAACTCCAGAGAATGCTAACAACCGATCCGACTCCTTGGTGAGTTTGCTTCTCGTATACTCCCTGACGCGTCGGTACCATGTAGTACAGAGGTTGTTGGAGTTGGCTGGCATGGTGTTATCCTCCTTCATTTCCTTGGCTTGTTTCCACCATGACCCGCGGGGACACATTGGGGCCCCGTTCGGGCGAATTTCGCATGCCAGATGTTTCCGACAGTGCCACCATAGTTGACGGCTACCGAGAATTAGGGATCGTTTAGAAAGATACCATTCCTGGTATACCCAAGCCCGAGAACGTAAGGTGCAGAATGTGATGACTTCATGAAACTGGTGGTCATAGATGAGCTGAAATGTTGTGCCCCTGAAAGCAACCCTTTCAGGCACTAGCAGGTTAGGCTTTCTCCTCATGAAGCTGCTCCCAGAGCTGTCAGACGCTGTGGCTGAACATAGGTTGAAGAGTGCGTGTCCGTAAACGAGTTTCATATCCTTTGCTTCCCGTGCCCAGCGGCGGAATTCTGAATGATGCATAATGAGTCTATCCATATATAGTGAAATCCTATCTCACGACATAGGCTGATAGCTTCCTGGTAGGTGTTTGGAAGCTGCTCCAGCGGCAGGCCGGCCTGAAACTCGTTGATATTACTCTTGAGGAGCTTGACTGTCTGGACCTTTCCCCAGCAGTGGGATAACGCCACGTAGGGCGCTGAAGCTTCTTTGTTGGATATTATAAGCCTAACATGGCTGGCATCAACTATGCGGATTAACCGGGTTGGACGGTAGGTCGGGTGAAGACTCAAGCATTCTTCGTGCTCTCTGCTGCATGTTTCGACCCATGTGGTTGCCAGCTTGGTGAAGGCTGGGTCATCGACTGACACAGCTGGTACATGATCCAGGGCTGCATCGCTTTGGCCTAAAGTGAGGAGTAAGACGATGGTGCTCATTCGTAATAATACCGAGCTCATAATACCTGAGTCTCCCCACAGCTGAAATCTCTAACAGTATGCCGGACCATCAAGTTCCTCCGTCTGAACCAGTAGGCCGTCTAGAATGCTTCCATCATCTTGGATCCGAAGATCGAGGTGGTATTGAAGTTTCCTTGTGAGGCAATGAGAGCGATACAAGAGCCATGATTTGCTGTTCTGGATCGTCCCGCAGATGTAGCATCCAAGCTCGGCCGCGCTTTCGACATGGTGGCCGCGTTGGTGAGGAGGTCGCCAGCCGTAATGTAGTTCTCCTGTGAGAGCCGAATCACACACAGAGCATAAAGTTGATGGTTTTAGTACTACCAGTTGACCGTTTGAAGACATGGATCCAAGGGCGAGTGTGTCTGTCTTTCATGGATGTTTAAAATTGAGAGGTGGGAAGAGAGGTGAACAGTATATGATTTGCACTGAGATTTTTCGAAGCATGAAGAGAAAAAGTTGACCCTAGGACGAGGCGGGGTAATGAATCAACACGTATCATCAATTGATGCTAGGCATGTTTGCTACCGTAATTAAGATTTCTCTGGATGAAGCAAGACTATGTGCGACTTCATCGTCCCACGCTGTACCACTAGTTACGCGGCTGACCATCTAGGCTCGAATTAGTCATGTGCAGGTCTCTACTACTTGCAGCATGAAGGGACGTCGTCAAGCGAGGATCCTCATGCCATTAAAAGGCGATACTGGATCTATGTGTGTTTTTACTACCGTGGCTGGTGGTTTCTTTTGCAGACGTCCCAACTAACATACCAATACTGTACATGAAATGAAAACAGTTAAATGGTATTATTACTAGTTTAGCAAAACATCTATTGTCGACCTGGTGTTGAGTTAAGTAAATGGATGAAATAACCCGACTATAGTCTCCACTTGAAGCCCGAAACGCCCGTGTTATAACCTAGAGTCAGTTGAATTCCTTTCGTTTGTGTAAATTATGACGATGAGCCTTTTCGAGATCCTGGTGGGCTGAAGAACCCGGGGGTAGGCAGAGGCGGCTTCACCTCTTGACCCAAGTACTCGGGCTTGGCGGCTGCGGCATCAACGATTGTCTTGACTCTGTCGTATAGCTCTGGCGCTTCGGCGCGATCTCCAGGCTTAATCTGAAGAAGTCGATCATTAATAAGAGTCACCAGATCTCCGAGGGCAGTCCCATCTTTGCACAGGGGATGCTCTCGCAGGTGTCGAATGGCTTCGGTAACTGCTGGATGAATTTCTGTAGATTGGTCCGGCTCGCGTGAAAAGAAGTTGCCTTGTGAAACAGGATCGTTTTGTGCTTTCCTCTGTTTGTAGAATCCTTCTACCGCTGCGCAGTTGTACACAAGCCAGACGGTGAATTCAAGGAACATACAGCCTGCAGGCCACATGTCATACCGGCGAGGCCTGGGCTTGTTATTCCTTTGGTCCTCGTCTGCCTCGGGGGCTTCGTAAGAGACTGTCGATTCCGCGGTGATTGTTGCTGATTTTCTCAAGTCAGTCGCCTCTTTATGAAACTTGGAAACACCCATGTCTGCGAGGACCAGTGTTACAGCATGGGCCCCCTTGGGTTCTTCAAAAACAAGGATGTTTTGTGGCTTGATGTCGCCGTGGCGGACGTTGCGGTTGTGAAGTGCACGAAGGCCATCGACCAGACCTAGTATTTGTCCAAGGGCCCATTGGATGAGGTCTGGTGTCCTGGGGTTGGCGTCCTGTTCTTCCCAGAAGTCTCTCAGCGTGCCTCCATTCGCCCAAGGAAACAAAAGATAGTAAGCAGATCCCCTTTCGCACGAGGCCAATAGAGAGATCAAGTGTTTGTTCTGTAGACTTTGGATGATGTCTAGGTTTTCCTTCTCTCTAGTGAAGTCCTCCTTACGATGAATCTCCTTAATGGCGATGTAGGTTTCGTCATCTCCCTGAGAGTAGGTCAGCGAGTTATCATCGTGTGTGGGTCTAGAACTACCTTGAAGAGACAATGATGTGCCGGGTGCAGTTTAGCCTTGTGGACCACACCCATGCCGCCTTTCGCATGTTCCGTCTCACATTCCGTCAATGGCAAGGGGCATTCCGGATCAAGCACAAAATGCCGCCCAGGCTTGTCGAGGATTGGCGACTGAACCACCCATTGCTTCTTGAGAAATGTTTCGACCTTCTCCCCTTGCCCCCATGCCATGGATGAGGGGAACCTCTTATTACCCCCTACAGAAGCGAGTACATTGTACTCACTGTCATTGTCGTCGTCATCGTTGCGGCAGAGTGGGAGATCCTCGTCGGTGATGCCTTCTTTGATAAGCTGCACTATGGCCGCAGGATCCTCCATGAGGACGAGAATACAGAAGACCCTCTTCGCTTCTGACGCAACCTTTTGAGGAAGATGAGGGGAGAAGACCTGTGTTCTGAATGGCAACTCTGCTTGAATGTTGTCAAGTGTAATCCTGTCTAATTCGTCCGCTGGTAAGAATTTGGGGAATCGAGCCTCAAGCGGACACGTGCGCAGAGATTTGTTTAGTTGCGTATACAAACGCGGCATGGTGGATAGGTGATTTCGTCCAGACAATTTGATTGATTGATGGGCTTTAACAGTACGTCTGACTACGTGGTTGAATTAGGAGGGGAGGGATCATGTAAGGGCAAAGTTCGTGCAGACATGTTGGCCCACAAAGGCTCCCAAGATATCAGGCCCTGAAGGGCTCTCCGCGAACGTGCGGCTCTGTACAGCGGGAGCCTTACAAGGCAACCAAAGGTGGCTTTCCGGTGTCATCTTGGGGGTGTCATCTGAAAGACCAGCAAGTTTGAACGGGGTTGAAAATCCCAATAGCCTATGTGACATGCATGTCGGGTTGCAGCAATGCTGTTGCCGATGGTGTGAATAAAGGCCAATGAGACTTTTCAGATAACAACCCCTCATCTGTGGTTATCATGTCCGGCGAACCCGAAGTGGCAGTGGAAGGCCTCAAAATGCCTCGTTCGCGAGAATCCGGATTGAAGACAGGTAAGCGCCGCTAGGGAGGATAGAGCCCAATTGATATGGGATGGAGAAAGTATGGACTTCTGCAAGGCCTCTAACCAGATTAATACCCAAAGAGGCAGCTATCGCGCTTCATATCCGACAATATTAGTGTGCCATATGCTGGTTAGCGCTCTCAGCCTGATCGATAGCCGAGGCAATCATTCAGCCCGGTGTGGGGGGAGCAGATGCAGTCATCATGAAGTTTGTCTCTTGGCATAGACTGTGCCTCCACCACGCTTCTTGGTGGTGTGTAAGACTGAAAACAACGCCTCGCGGAAGGGAGTAACCGCACCCCTCTCACGTAAGATGTATGTATTGACATCTGACAGCCATTGGCTGATTTTGTAAGCATCAGATGAAAAGGCAGCCAGGCCATGAGAGATAATGGTCTTGCCAATGCTTGTCTTTGAATCCGCGTATCTTGCGACCAGGTACTGCTCCATGAGGTGCCTCGTATCAAACTGTCGCAATGCAAGTCCCCACCCCCAAGTTCGCAGCCCTACAGGCATGACCCAGTTTGCCAGCGGGACAAGCAGGTGTCATCAGATCACCACTTTACCTGCATATGCATCAACAGCAGCCAATGTCTGAGAGTGCCCACAAGCGGCTGAAGACTTCCCCGCTTGTTGAGACCAGAAGAACAGAACATGCCACCACTTAAAGGTTGGATGCCTAAACGACTAGGCACCCTTCACGCAAGTCTCCCGTCAACATGGCATTTCTGAAGCCTTTGTTTCGGTTCAGCCCCGGAGTGATTTGGGAGTTGCTCAAGCACACATTTCTTTTCATCCAACCTTTTTACATGATAGCCATGGATTTCATAACCAAGTTCTTTCCTACCGAGGCTGACAGCACCACCCGAAAGAGGTTCATCACAAGGCTTGAGCAGGCATGCAAGCCGAGCGCACTCTCCGGGAATTCTTTCCTCCCTGAGGGCATGGTGCTTAGCCTGGTCACGACAGAAACAGTGAGGCAAATGATGCCTCGCGCCAGTGATGACTTGGTTGAGTTTGTATGCAGCCATGCCAGAAAAGTCTTCTTGACCACTTTGCACAGCAGACATGACAGAGTCCATGCCGCCATGAACAGTTTCTGCGCCCATGGGATCACGGATGATGGGTTGCCCATCAAAGCCCTGATCAAGGCACGAGACATTTGTGAGCCCCCAACGGAGAAAGGGACGGCAACAAAGTGTCTCCATAAGACGGTGTGGCCCTGTTTCGAGTCATGGGAATGTTGCGAGATCTCGGATTTTCAAAAAAGCCAATGGGTGTTCTGTGCTCCAGTCTTCATGGGTAGTGACTCGCTGCTGGAATTGGAGGAAAGCCACGTCCTCCCTTTCACGTCGGTGAACGAGATTGGTACAGGAGGTCACTTCAGTACGGTTTCTAGAGCTAAGATCCACCCTGATCACTATCGAGGCCGGTTCTCCTTAAACAAGGTTAGTCATCGGGAGAACAAGGCAGGCAGACCTGGAAGCTGATCAGCCGCAAATTAGGACGCAAGTGGGCAAGTTCACGTTGCTTTGAAGCACATGAAAGACCTCAGAGAACCAGGGTACAATGTCCAAATTGCGTGGGCGAGCGAAGTAGGAGCCCTCGATCAAATCAACCAGCTCCGCAACAAACACTTGATCCGCCGCACAGGAGCTTTCAGGGCGGGAAAGAGCTACTACATCATGTTTGAGTGGGCTGATGGCGGCACCCTTCGAGATGTTTGGGAGCGACAAAACGTTGACCATACCACACTAAACGGCACTCGCATCATGCAGGTCTTGGAGCAGCTTCATGGCCTAGCCGAGGCACTTTCGAAACTCCACAACACAGTCAACATCAAACAGCCTAATGGGGACGCCCCGGGTCCTCTTCCCAGAGCCGAGACCATTCTAGCACCCTCCTCTCTCAACGTGCCCAAGGTAAAGCTTCAAGTTGACGCTGAGAACGGCGACAACACTGGCGAAGAGCACTGGAGGCATGGAGACTTGAAGCCTGACAACATCCTCCTCTTCAAAGACGCCACCTCTCCATGGCTGGGAACTCTCAAGATTGCAGACCTGGGCTTGGCAAAGCAGCATGCATTCGCCACGTCCCAGCGAGTGGACCCAACCCGGCAGAAGTACTCGACATCCCACTATGAGGCCCCTGAGGTCGTCATCAGGCGACACGATCCACGATCTCGACTCTATGACATTTGGTCCATGGGTTGCATCATCTTCGAGTTCGTTATCTGGCTTCTCTACGGCTATCCTGGGTTACAGAGATTCTACGGAGAGAAGCCGCCGAAAAGCAGGGATACACTGTACTTCACGGTAAACTCAAGAGAGGATCACGCGCAAGTCAGCGACATTGTTACGAAATGGATGGAGTACATGCTACGATTTGACCCAGAGTGCAACGGCCAGTCTGGTACTGTCATTGGGGATCTCATCAAACTAGTCAAGGATAACCTTCTCGTGGTGTCCCTCCCAGGACAGATGGGCCAAGGAAGAACTCGCCAGGGCGCAGACTTTTTGGAAAGAAGCCTGAGGGACATCATGAGCAAAGCAGTGACTAACCGCGGAGGAACCTATCTCTTTACTCGGTCGAGCCGGAAAGTGGCACAAGCACTTAAAGAGATGAGTTCTCTTTCGACGGGTTCTGGGGGACAAGCTGTGGCCTTGAAGAGCCCAAATCTGGTAAGTTTCTCTTAACCTATGCCTCGACTATGGGTACTGAGTAGAGTTCAGGATGTACGTGCAGCAAAAAGGTGAAGAGATTTGAGTCACTATGATGGCTGACTGATGGACTTCACTCAACTTCAAAGACCGTGAGTAAATACAAAACAGTCAATATGATGAATGAACTAAAACAAGTATAGTATGTGAGTTTCTAGCAGCTGGTCCATGAAAGCAAACATGACTAATCGATGGCCCGTTGATCTGTCCAGAGTGTAAGCCATTCCAAGGCCCGTGTTTCTATACTAATAAGGTGTCTAACTGTTCCGTATAGGTAGTGAGTTTTTTGTTTGATAGATTACCATGCTGGTTTGTGGAACGTACTAAGTTTAATAGAAAGTATGCCAGTCCTTTTGCCTATTGACCCTGGATTAGGACTGACAATGGCTAGTTTGATAACGTTTGGGAATTTCAAGATGACAACTCGTTTGCAACTAGCTTCCTTCGCAAACAAGACACTCAACTTTCGAGACCTTTCCCTCCTCAACCGGCTGTATTGTGCGAGCGATGTGCGCGCCTGAGTCTCTTGACTGACGTTGTTCTAATGAATGACACATTTGCCACGATCATGAAGCTATCCGAAAAGTGTCATCTCCATCGCCTGATTCTTGATGGCTTGAAGGGATACCATGAAACCAGTCTGATCGATGTTCGCCGTGTTGGCGGTACTCTGAAGCTTAACGGAGAGCCAATGTCAGGCCTATCGATCTGCAAAGGCCTAGGTATGCCGTTCCTTGTTCCTAAATCACTACATCTTTCGATCCTGATTTTCGACAGCCGAAAACACGAGGCTGCATCCAGCCACTAATTCCCCTGCCAAGATCCAAATCGGTCTGCCTCAACTCCCCGAAGTGAACAGTTCACCATTCTACGATTTGATCTTGCACTGGATCCAAGACTGTGATTCAAATCACCCGGAGTGCCGCACATTGAATCACGACCCAGAGTGTTTGCCGACTCGACTACTAGATGTCGGCCCCAGTGGAAGCCTGGGTAACGACTCATTGGTGCATTTACTTGTAACCAGAAGAGATCTGGATACAGGTCACGACTTACGCTACATCGCACTCTCTCATCCATGGGGAGATACCCTAAAAAATGACCACTTCTGCACAACCCCTGAAAATTTTCACCAACGGCTCATAAGTGGCATTCCCTTTGATAAACTTCCCCTCACTTTCAAAAATGCAGCGCAGGTTACTCGCTCGCTCAATATTAGGTACCTGTGGATCGACTCACTTTGCATCGTCCAAGGCGATGGCGGCGATTTTGACACCGAGGCCAAGAACATGGAAACCATCTTCAGCTCAGCCTATTGCGTGATAGCCGCCAGCCGCGCTTCGGGGACATCGAGTGGGTTTCTGGGAGAGAGACAAGCGCGGAAATTCGTCAGATTTGACGAGGCGACGGGTAGTCCACACTACGTCTGTAAAGCCATCGATGACTTCCAGCACGATGTGATCGAGGGGGATCTCAACAAACGGGGATGGGTCCTCCAAGAGCGCGCTCTGGCTCGACGAACAATCCACTTTACCAAGAACCAGACATACTGGGAGTGCGGGAAAGGTGTTCGGTGCGAGACTCTTGCTCGCATGACAAAGTAAGCGTGCTTCCTGATTTATGTAGACCCCAACTAACCGCAAGGACCTAGCACTAAAGCCGCATTTCTGGGTGACCCGAATTTCCCTGATTTGGCCATTGGGTCTAGCAAAGGAACGAGGATTCGATTTTACGAGGAACTCTACGAGGGATACTCAAGACTTGACTTTACCAAGGCATACGATAGGCCCATCGCCATTGCCGGCCTTGAACAGCGACTGGTCACTGCCTTTGAAACCCATGGAGGCTATGGAGTCTTTCAAGGGGAATTCTTTGGAAGAAGCCTGTTGTGGGTTCGTGACGCCAGGTTCACGGACAAGCTCAAGAAGATTGACTTCCCTTCGAGCCAGAAATATGCCGTCCCGACGTGGTCGTGGATGGCGTATCAAGGAGCTATAACCTTCATGAATCTTCCTTTCGATGAGGTTGATTGGGAGGAGGGAAGGAATGCGATCAAGTCACCGTGGACGTGGAGTGATTCGTCATCGAGCTCAACCAGATGGCACACTGGGGACACATGGCACACTGGGAACTCGAATGAGAACATCGACCTAACGGCCTACGCAAGAGATTTAGTAAGCCCAGAGTCAGCTGAGAGGGGAATCGTCTACGACCAAGGACGTACGGGTCTTACTGACGGCAGACTCAAATGTGTGGTTGTTGGAAAGGAAAAGGTACGGGGTGAGAAGACGGATGTGGCACTTTTGCGGCACTACTACGTCTTGGTAGTGGTTCCAAGGAGAGGCCTGGAGACCGGGTATGAAAGAGTGGGAGCCGCTTGTCTGCCTGGAACATGTATCGCTTGGGACAGAGAAGTGAAAGTGCGAATATTCTGACTTTACTTTCCTTACTAGCTGGAATGGACAAATAACTGAATTACCCTATCAGACACAATGTGAAGTTCCCCTCAAATTTTCTATTTGAAGCTTAAATAAGGTGGCTGCCCCTGCTGTTACCTATTGATACTCAGGCGAAGGTCAGGTCCGCGAGACCGAAAGTGTTGACGACAGGCCAAGGTAAGTAAAGGGTTTTTATTTAAGCTATGCATGATTGCACTCCCAAGCTACACTAGCTTTCAGATTATATTTCATAAAAGATTATAAGGGTTAAGGTAGGTCTATATTGGGATATTAGAGATATATTCTATTAGGGTATTGAAGAGTAATTCAACCTCCTAGCATACTTAAAGGTGGATCATGGCAACCCAGCAATAGAGCATATAAGACAAGGTAGATCGGCTGCGCCGAGAATATAACATATTACCATTAGAGAAATTTAAAAAGCTAGTAACCTATTCTTTCATAGTAGCCAAATGTAATTTCTTAGCCACTTAATGACTAGAGTACTGCTGCGGACCAGGGACCTAGACTTCGGTGCGCCCGATTCACCTTCCATGCGCTCGATGGCCAATCAACGCTCAAAATGGCTACAACATCTCCACGTGTCTTGCCAGCGCCTCGGCCAAGGCTGAATTTGCCAGTCGGGCTGAATCTTTGGAAAACTATGCCTGACTTTTCTTCATTATATCTGGCAGAGCAATATAATCTCCTCCTTTTTATTTCCGCTCTTACATCTTTGTGGTTCCAATCTGAACAGAACCCCTGCTCTTCACCCGACACTTCACCAGTCATGACCCGTATTCACATTCACATCGTCCTACTCTTCGCCTTGTGGATAGTCCAGAGATCGACTGCCGAGGAACCCGCCTCAGACTTTGACTGGTGGATATCTTTATATATCAAACTCTATGCAATAGCTGTAGGGGTTGCATTCTTTCTTTACCCCAGTTTAGCGAGGCTGATGATCCAGAAACAAATCGCTTACCACCGAAAACTCAGAGAGGGCACCCAACAGCTCCTGGCTCAGTATTCTTATCAGACTGCCTACTTTGCAATCAAGGTCCGTTTCCCGGAACAGATTGCCTCCCTTGTGAATTTCTACGCATCATGCCCCAGGTCGTCTGGCGTTACAGCAACACCGACATCCATCACCACCACCGGCAACAAGTCTCGATACACTTATTCGTCTCTGGCAGGGAAGAACCACATCCGTCCTTTAATCCTATGTCCCGCTTCCACGCCGGAGGCACCCCTACGCGGATACCTGTTGCCCACCCACGTGGACGGCAAGAACCCCTCCTACGCGGCCTTGTCCTACTGTTGGAATGAATGCATATACTCGTCTCCTGTAGACGGGGAGCTATGTATTTTCCTCGAAGACCTCCCATCCTTACGAAAAGGGTACCATCATGAAAGAACCCTTCCAGCAAAACCTCTGTCACTCACCCTCAACCTTGTCAACGCCCTCCGAGCTATTCGGGACGACGTTTCCCGCATTCCGATCTGGGTGGACCAGATCTGTATCAACCAGGCCGACATCGACGAACGGTCTTCTCAGGTGGCGCTGATGGACCGCATCTACAAAAATGCCAGCTATGTACGGATCTGGATTAGAGACGACACACAGGATAGGAGAGTAGCCAAGGCTTTTGACCTGGCCAGACACCTAGGATCGTTTGGCTCGCGCCTTGACAAAGAGTTTGCCCCTGCTCACTGCGTTGGCCACTACGACGTAGATGTTCAGACCTGCTGCAAGTACGGGATTCCCTTGCTGCAAGAGGCCATGAGCGAATATGCCACCTTGGTGTCCTTGATCTGCCGCCCCTGGTTCTCCAGATCGTGGATTGTGCAAGAAGTGGCCCTCAACAAAAGCATCAAAGTGTCTTGCGGCTCTTCAGATATCGCCTTTATTCCCCTCTGGACTGCAATATCATTCTGCTCCCAACAATTCTCTAGCAGCGTTAAATCGGTACCACGAAACATCCATGAGGCTTATGGGTCGTTGAGCCTTGCATTCGCCGGGAGTACAGCTCAGGGGCGCCGGAATCTGCTTGCAGTCCTCCTGGACCACAGGTACTGCCTGTCTACCGAGGCTCGTGACAAAGTGTTTGCATTCCTCAGCATCGCAGTGGATGCACATGATCTCGGCATCGGGGCTGACTATAGCCTGTGTGCTTCCGTCTTCACCGAGACGGCGGTCAAGATGATCCGTCACTACCCCAACCTCGACATCCTGAGTTATGCAACTCCATGGCCTCCCCTAGAGAGCTCAGAGGGGAATGGGATAGCGTTGGGCAAATGCAAAGACGCAACCAAGCGTTGCCAAGATACTGCCCATCCTCTCACCCTGCAAAGTTGGGCCCCCGACTGGTCCACCGCGGTTGACTGCGGCTCGTTCAGGCCCACAGGCCCAGCAAAGAGACTGATAAACTTTTCCGCCACGGGAGGCTCAAGGCACAAGCCCCAGTTCCGCAAGAACGACACTCAGCTGGGCCTGCAAGGGATTATTCTAGATCAGGTCGCCCAAGTAAGTGGCACACTTGGAAGGCCTTTATCGGAGCCGCATGCCTTTTTCAAGGATGCAGAGGCTATTGCTCGGGTACACAACACGGCAGCTTACGAACCTACGGGAGAGAGCATGTGGGACGCTTTCTTCAAGACCTTAACCGGTGGGGATGAGATGCTGGCTACGACATGCGGACGGGCGAGTTATCAAGTGACGACGGAAGACTCCCCAGTCCCATTCGAAAAAGAGTCGTTCCATGAAAGATACCAGAACTGTCTCGGACACTTGCGTCTCGCCCGGCGTAGAGCGGAGGTTCAATCCAAAAAGGGTTTTGACTGGATCATTTGCGGACTGGTATACTGCATAATTTTGCTGTGGGAATTCCGCTCCGAATTGTATAACAATATAAACGCTGCTATATCGGAAAGATTCATACTGGAGATCTTGGGCAGCCATACGAATCGAAGGTTTATGCGGTCTACGAAGGGATACATTGGCATTGCTGGACCTCAGGCCAAGCCAGGGGACTATATTGCCCTTTTTGCCGGCGGGGCTGTCCCTATCATGATCCGGCCGAGGGGCAAGTCCTCAGATTCTACCCCGTTGTGGGAAATTGTGGGAGATGTGTATGTTCACGGCGTCATGTTTGGTGAGGCATTCAATGTGGAAAAGTGTGAAATGATGTGGATAGTTTAGGACTTGGTCGTGCAAGAGAGAATGGGGCGACCTGGAGGAGCTTTAACTACGGACGGACCATAAGCTCACAGGGGTAAAAAAGTTGTGATTGCCACAGCCTCTGCCCAGCCCTTCAATTGCTCTGCAAATAATCTCCTTCAACCCAACCGCCTCCTCCTCCCCCAATCTTCCAATTGGGCCGTCATACCATTCCCCCCCTGACAGCTCACCACCGCGGCAACGTGATCATTCCCTACACTCCTTCTCTTGAGGCTTCATTTCATGCAGCTTGTGAGCCAAGTCTTGAGCATATCCACACATGGTCATCGTGGGATTCCAACTACCCGCAGTTGGAAAAAGGGCAGCTCCAGTGACATGAACATTCTCAATCCCATGAAGACGATAAAGCTCATCCACGGAACCACCAATTTCCTTGGGTCCCATAAAACAAGTGCTTGACTCATGAACAATACCAGGGATTCGAATAGTGTCGACTGCTGGTTTCGTCTTGAGCCAGCCATGAGTTGTCTCATCCCACCAATCAATACTCGACTCGTGTTCATCGCCGCCTGCCATTTCCTTGATAGTATCGTAGGTTGCCGTATCCATCACGTCCCAACAGGCATAATCCTCGTCGCTCAACGTGTATTGCAGGGTGACGTTGCAAGTCGGGTCAGTGCCTTTGTTGAGAGTAACATGATTCTTGGTGTTCTTCTCACTGAACTCCCCAAGAGCCGAGCAGACTAAACAGTACTAGGTTAGCTTCTATCCTCTCTTGCAAAGGACGGCTTCATACCAAACACAACGTAGTCCTCAGAGCCAGTAAGTTGATCAAGGGTCGCCGCAGCAGCATAATCTGGACATTCGCGAGCCGCGTCCTCTGCATCGTGTTCCGGGTTGGGACTATTCAGCGCCGTGACCGAGACGTGATACTGTAGGCCACTCTTAGGATCCTTGCCAGCCAGGTATGCAGCGGCGATTTTGAGCGTGTCTTCCTTCTTCCAGCCCTTGATGTTCTCCACAGGGCATCTTGCTGAGATATGTGTCACGTAGTGGCCGGTAAGCCTCTTACCGACGGTGTCACGGCAACTCTCGAAAGAGTTCAGCAACATGGTGGCGTTGGGAATGGCTCCAGCGCAGAGGATGATCCTGGTCTTGTTACCAGTCCACGACAAAGTACCCTTGCTGGTTTCGACAACGCGGACAAAATTATCGTCGTCGCCTTTGACCATGCTTTTCGCCGCACAGTCAACCATGATTTCTAAAGGCGCTCCCCCGTTAGTTTTGGCCAGTTGCCTCTGTCGTTCCAAGATGCCAAGAAGAGGCCGGGGGACAGAAAACTTGTTGAATCGCAGACGAGAAGTTGGGCTACGTCGTCCGACAGCTAGTGGGGCTGACTCAACATAGTCCGCAGTAGGAATCTTGCCAACCGAGTCTTTGAGAATGGCGTCAATGGCAGTCTGTAGGCTTCCAAAGACGCCATCGTCGATCTGATCTGCGGGTGTGACATTCAAAAGCTCTTTGGCCTCTTTCCAGAACTTCTCTTGTCCAGCAGTCTTTTTCATGTCGTCGGGAAAGTCGCGCATGAGGTCTAGACTCGGCCTTGGGCTCCAGGCGGACCAAAACGTGGATCGGCCACCGAAAAATGGGCAAGAGCCGTGGCAAAACTTGAGCTCCTTTGTTTCAAAGGTCTTGCGTGAGAGGGTCCAGGGGAATGTCTCAGAAGGCCCTCCCAGAACCATTTTGAAAGGAATTGGTAGGTTCTGGAAGTGGGAAGGAAGCCAAAAGCCTGTAACAAAATAAAGCATGAGACGACGGCACTACTATAACGGTATATGATAAACTAACAAGGGGAACTAACAGGAAATACTTACCTCCACGCTCTAAGCAAAGAATCTTGACATGCTTGTTGAGGTCGAGGGCCTTCTGAATGAATGCGAGAGCAGTAAAGCCTGAACCTACAACGATGTAATCAAAGTCTCCATGGGCCAGTATATTCCCCCAAGTCTGGTCACTAAGTAGAATCAAGGTCAAAGTTGGAATAAATATTGCAGAATCCAAGTATTATTGCTTCATACCTCGCGAAGTAGTCAAGGGCCATGACCGACGTAGGAGTAGGTGCCTGCACGCCAGGCACAGGGTACCCGTAGGTGTTGGCTGGCAGAGGCTGACGATCATTGTGCTTTCTACCAACGCGGCAGTGAAAGCTAGGGATCGTTTTCCCTGGGATGGTTAGGTAGTCTGGGAGGCTTTCAGTGTTCATTGTGGAAGCAGGATCACACGTGGCCGTGTATTGTAGAAGTGAGTAAAAGGTTTGGTTCGCTTTTATGTAGCCTGCTTATTGGTTGTTGTAGCTGTTCTGCAGCGTCCTATTTATGTTTTCATGGCATGCAGCACCTTTGTGAGCTGAAAGGAAAGGGAGACCATCTTAGAAAGCTACAAGGAGGTACACAGGAATGTTGCTGACATTCTGTTTTCCCTCAGCTTGCTGACGAGTTATGTGACAAACACAGCTGATGCATCTAATTTCGAATCAGCTCATGAGCTGTATCCTTTGTTTGCATTAGTGACCGGAATGTATTGAGAGCTGGCCACTGTTTTCAGCATGGCTGAGACATTCGTGGCGAGCTGAAAGACCTGATGAGAAGGTTGACAGAGTTGAAGGTTCCAATCAAGCTCTTAACCCGCACATCCCGTCTTGGCCGGTGCACTAACTAGTGAATCTCGCGGCAGGTCCCGTCCTCAGCCGCACTAGATCAGGAGGGGGTGGCTGGGCTATTGCCTGCTCAACTGAAACATTGCCCATATAGACCACGTTCTCGTCCGAGTCCAAGACAAAAATTTCCCTAACGAGCCTGCTACTGGTGCTTTTTGAGTTCTTGACTTGAATGGAACCTGCGTGCAGGAATAACCCCTCCCGCCAAGAGAAAGCGTTTGAAAGCCACCTTCAAGCTAAACATGCAAGCCTACAAAATTTGCTTCCTCTAGGCCTTCGAGACAACGGGTAGAGATTCTACAACAAGATCATTCCAATACCCATGATATCGCTTGATTCTTTTATCCAATTGAACGGGACACTACCTTAGCAATCGTTTCTCTCAATGGAACGTCTACCATATATAGCGACAGTATCTCTTTGACGGATTGAAGTTGTCTTACGGAGTATATACCGGAACTCATGGGATGCTAAAATCTTAGAAATCCGATTTATAAATAGGGCTATAAAGAATTCTAATCTTCTTTTCATCCCATTCTATTAGATATGACCTTTTAAAAAATAATTTTAAGAGGTTAGGTTAGACTTAGAAAAAGATAAGGGAAGGTAATAATAATAGGTATATGGTAGGGCTCATAGCTGGAATGTATCTAGACCCTTTGTTGAATCCCATCATAAAGTCAATTGCACGCCCGCTAAGCTTTCGGGCGAATCGAGACGGCACGGGACGAGCCGTGGCGAGCTGACATGCCTCAGCGGAACTTTGAACCACTGTAGATTGGGGCCTCGATCCCTTCGTGGCTTGGGCCTCGAGTAATGCCTCCACCCGCCTGAGCTTCTGCCTCCAATGATTTGGGATCCGACCCCTATCTCAGCTCGCCACTGAGCATCAGCTCGTTCAAGTCTGCCGCTTCCGATAGTTTCGGACTCAGCCGCAGCAGCAAAAGGCCGCTAGCGAGCCATTAACTCTCATGTTGCAGCTCTGGGCATCGGGGATGGACCCTGTTTGGAAATATCAGATAGCTGAGAAGGATAGAGGCTGCGATTGGGCAAGTTACCAAGGGAGGATATTGATCTTGGATGTATATATAATATATATAGAGTCAATATGTCCGTCCTCAAGCTCCTATCCCAGACACCATTGAAATACAAGAAATACAACAGCAGTGGTACAACAAACAAACGCTATAAACTAGTGTGCATCGTCAAGCAGACATGACTTGGCATGCCCAACTTGCGCTGGTGCTGGCCTTGGTCTGCCTAGTGACTGCCTCGTGTTCCGGCAAGTCAGACGCCTGCTCCTTCAACCCGATCCCGCTGCGGCAGTTCAACCCACTCAACTTCCACTCCGATACATGCAACCTCAAGTGGAAGCTCGGCTGCACCAAGAAGGCCGCGAATGGCGGGCTAGAGCAGAAGCCGCCGCCTTACCAGCTGTGCACTGCGAGGGACTGGCCGCTCGGGCTGCTGCCCGTCGACGGCTACACACTGGCGCTGCAGGACAATGGCTTCGCCCCAGGCTCGGACGGCTTCGCCCCGGACTCGGCCGGCGTCACGCTGCACGGCCTGTGGCCTGGGTCGAGGGCCGGCAGTGGCGGGAACAACCAGCCCTACGGCTGCCTGAATGGCGAGGAGTTCGACGGGAAGATCCTCACGACCTTTAGTGGCCTGTTGACCTACTTCTGGCCGACAAACCCACAGTTCAACAACACGATGCAATGCTTCATCCTGTCCGAGTGGATGAAGCACGGCACCTGCGCAGTAATCGCCGGCAGTAATGGTAAAGCGTTCCGGCTGTCGCAGGAGGCCTACTTCCGCACGGCGTTTGTGATGGCCAATGAGGTTAACGCAAACGCCGCGCTGCGCGAGCAGCTGCAGTTACAGAACCTGAAACCGCTGAAGGAACTGCAGCCGATCATCAATACCCGCTGCGTGCAGTGCGCGTATCTGGCAACGGTGGGCTGGACAGGCACAGACGTGGCGAGCGTGCCGCGCATGTCGGGCGACTGCATTGACCAGTGCTTTACGTGCGGTAAGCACTGGGACATATGCCCGCCGGCGGGGCTGGACAGCATCGTGGAGCTGGACCCCAGCAACGCGCCGCTGGAGAGTGACAGTAGCAGTAACAGCATTGGAAATGCAAGCTTTGCGCTACTGGAATTTGCTATGCCGGCCCTTACAAACAGCGACAACATCTCCCCCTGGGAGGGCACCTGGCGCTCGTTTGGCGCAGAGCAGCTTGGGTCCGGCAAGTTCGAGTTCACGCAGACCTTCACTGATAACGTCCTGACCGTTACCACCGACAGCCCATACCCCCAGACGTGCACCTATGAGCGGCGCGGCCCCGGGGAGCTGGCACTGCGATGCGGCGGCGACAAGCCCCACCAAGAGGGCTGCCTAGTGCAGCGGCTACCAGATATCGGCGGGCTGGAGGCGGCCTTTCTGGCGTGCAACCACACTGGGGAGCCAGCGCCGGCGAGCTTCTACGCCGCTATGGACTTGCTTGGGTGCGGCAATTTTCTTATGTTCCGCTGCAAGGCATCGGCAGCGGGCTGTGCCTTTTCTCCGGATGCCATCTCGGCGGCCGGCAGCAAGGCGTCTAAGCCCAAGTCTGAGTCCAACTCCAAGCCTAGCCCTGTGAGCCACTCCCAGCCAGGCATTGCCGGAGCACCCCCCGCGCTGCTGGGCTCGTGGCGCTCGCTCCAGGTATCTAGCCACGATCAAGAGGGCCTCGCGCAATGGAACTTTACTGCCGACGGCCAGGCGTCGATGCACTGGCCAAACTACCTCGACCGCGGCGTGCAGCGCTACTCAGTCTCGCACTCCCATGAGGATCCCAGTCTAGTGCTCCTCGCCAGCGCCAGCGGCACCATCACCACCTGTCGCTTCCAGTTCCAGTACCAGCCAGTATACTCATACGCCGTGCTCGACTGCGGAGCGCCAAACCAGCCGACAGGAGACAACGAAAACACGCAAAATACGCAATGGGCCATGGGCCGGTGCAACCCGTGCAATGCCCACTGCCGCTACTCGTGCGGCCCCGAGAACGACTTCTGCGGCGCCGGCTCGTGTGACCCGGCCGAGTCGGTGCCAGCAGAATCCGCCGGCGCCCTGCCCTCGCCGCCTCAGAATGCGTACGAAGCACTCAAAGACGGCCATGACTGGTGCACGCCCCAAGACTCTAGCTGCTGGCCCACCAAGACGGCTATCCACGAGCTGGAGCAGGCGCTGGACCCCACAGTGCCCCGGCTCGGCGTCTGGTGGAGCAGCTACCCGGAGCCGCAGCCGGCGCCGGTACCAACGGGCTCCATTAACAACCAGTCCTTCTACGGCCTGGGTAACGCGCCCGGGGGCCTCAGGGCGCTATACCACTACGAGGACATCGCCGAGATGCAGCGCCCATGCTTCAACCTGGCCGACGGCCCTAACGTGTGGAACATCGCGTCGGATATGTGCAAGGCGGCGCTGCACCAAAACGAGTACCGCAATTGGAACCCCTTCATCGTTGTCTTCCCGCTTAACGAGCGCCATGTGGCCGCCGCCCTCACATTTGCCGCGCGGCACCGCCTGTGTATCGCCACTGCCGGTACCGGCCACGAGTATAACAGCCGCAACTCATGCCCGACTGGCGGCATCCTTATCCGCACAATCCTGCTCAAGGACAAGGCCTTTATGCCCACCTGGGGCGAGGACCCGGCCCTGGCCCCCGCTGGCGCATTCCGCTTTGGCGCTGGCTCCATCTTCGCCGAGATGCACGCCTTCTCAGCCAAGCACGCCCGTGCCATTGCATCGGGCTGGTGCTCCACCGTCGGCATGGTCGGCTTCCATCTCGGCGGCGGCCACGGGCCCTTTGCGCCGTCTATGGGCCTCGGCGTTGATAACTTGCTGGAGATTGAAGTTCTGCAGGTCGGTCGTGACGCACATGGCCTGCCCGTCGTCCATAAGAAGATCGCCAGTCGCCACCATAATCCGCAGCTCTTCTGGGCCATGCGCGGCGGCGGCGGCGGCGTCTGGGGCGTTATTCTCTCTATGACGATCCGCGCCCACGCCGTGCCAGACGGAGGCCTCAGCCGCGTCTTCATGTCTCAGAACGGCACTTTTTGCCCAGACTCGCGGGAGTTTGGCTATGAGTGGGTGCGTGACATGTGGACTCGCTTCACCGCGTGGCAGCTGAGGCTCAACCAGAAGGTCAGCACGCAGCCCTCCTTCTTTATCAACGCCACCCAGTACAAGACGGGTGGCCTCTGCGCAGTCACTTGGCAGTTCAACTTTGAGTACTTCTACGCCGGCGGTCAGGCAGAGCAGGACTACCTTCTGTTCCGCGACGGCCTCAAGGACGTGCTGCAGACAAAGACCGTGCAGGAGCATAACTTCAAGTCGGCCTATGAGTACCTCCTCTCGATGCCCGCCGACAAGTTTCTACTCGCCGTCACGAACCCGCTGCCGGCGCCGCACCCGCCCTCCGACAAGGCCACTGGCTCTCAGAACTCGGTCTTTGTCTCGCGAGAGGCCATGGAGACAAAGTTCGCCTCGACCATGATGGACGTGCTGGATATCTGCGTGGCGTCCCTGAAGAATCCTGACCCGGACTCGCCGAGTCCAGACGCAGCGCTCATCATAAATCAACTCAATCAATCAATCACCCCAATCAAATCAATCAACTTAGTAAATTCCTTGCCTCAATCAAATCAATTCCAGTGATTTGTAAGTTGACATGA
>JBBEOF010000033.1:0-98419 GCA_037576055.1 Fusarium sp. M6JPR69
AGGCCGTCGTGCGGCTGCTCCTCGACCGGGGCGCCCACGCCGAGACAGCGGACGAGGAGGGCCGGACGCCATTGTTGGCCGCCGCGCGAGGGCACCACGCGGTCGTGCGGCTGCTGCAAGTCCATATTGCTCAATCTTCGTCGACTACGTTGCGCTGACCTCCACCCCACCACCTACTTCTGAGCCTCGTTTATATACCCTATCTCTAGCTAGTAGAGCCTACTGGAAACTGCTGGAGTAATGATCATTTTGAACGTTGGAAACATTCATTAGTAATTCAAGTCGATTAGTTTCCCTCAGTGTTGGTCCCATTTTGCCATTGACATATGCAATTACCCAGCGTCACGAGCAGTGCCTCAGGATATTCGATCAGTGTTTGCGCCGAAATTTGCCGGCAACATCCGGGTCTCTGCTAAGCATTGACATCTTGAACTTCCTGGTTGATCAAGAATGGCTTCGTCTCCTCAAAATGGTCTGCTGACACCCTCCTCGTCCCTAAACACCGCAGTACCAGCGCTTTGATAGGTGAGTCCGATCGCCTCTCATCCTGTCCACGCCCATAATCCGGCGTAAGTGCAATCGTTCTGGCAGAATGGTTTACGCTAACCTTGACCCAGGCTCACTCCGTTGGATTCTTCCAGTGCGTCATATAGCCACACAGAAATGGGTGTGCGAGACGGTATATTTTGCTCAGGCGGCTCAAATGAAGCCCTCCATAGATGGATTGTGTGTGGTCTGGGGTAGATGTGCTCCGTGTTGAGCTACCTGACGCTCCGATCGTACAGAATTTCCTACGAGACGGCGCAGAAATTAACGCAAGGGGCTTAGATGGGATAGCACCGATACATTATGCTGCAATGCATGGCCACCTTCCAGTGGTGCGGTCGTTGATTGAAGCCGGGGCGAATATAGACGTTGTGGACGGATTAGGAAACACTCCGCTGCTCTGGGCTATCTATCGGAGATATACTGCAGAAAGAGAAGCTTGGTATAGGGCGCAGCCTCGCGGCAGTATCAAGACTAACCAGCAGTATCGGAAGGCAATGGGTCTGTCTTTACGATATAGCAAAGCTGACTACGACTGGTGCCTCGACTGGAAGCAAATGACCAAGCGTTGTATAACGCCAACAGGCTCTAGGGAATGGACTAAAGAAGAGATGATGGCCTATCTTGACTGGGATAAGTTAGAGAACGACCGCCTTGATGCCCAGGTAGCCAATGAGATAGAAGTGCAACCCTTTTCGAGCAGACGAGGGCCGGGCCAGAGTCCCTAGAGCATGTGGCTCCCGCGGCATCAATGTCCTCTAACAAGACGACACACCTGTCTGGAAGCCCAGCAATAGGCCCTTCAGCACTTGATTATCCGTGATGGGGATGGAGGAGAGTGTTTTCAAGTTCGGCAGGTGCTCAAGGCTATGTACATGCCACCGCCAAAAACTTGCCTAGGCCACTGTAGCTCAACCATTAGCAAACCTGGCCTTGTATGGCAAGGAGTCATCCCACTGTTCAGGGTTGACGTGTATTCCCGAATCCCGTCCTGCCTAGGCAAGTCTTGCCGCTTGTTCGACCCATCGGCGTTACGCTGGAATGCCAATCGGAGAATTGCGCCAATCTGGCTTGCGGCTTCAGCCAGATCCTGTGTTCTGCCCCGACGTTCCTCCCCTTCGATCCCAGAGACAGCCCAGAACTCCTCCCAGAAGGTGTCTCGCAGCAGCAGCTTACATGCATAGTCATGCCAGCCGTCTTGGGTCATGAACCCTGTGGTTAAGAAGAGGATGTCCAAGTCCATTCCGAAGGGCATAACCGGTCAGGTTCCAGATTCTAGCCTGCAGCTTCCGCGAGCTCCCGCCTCTCGGGTCGTCCCATTCCCAGTTTCTACCGGCGGTGGCATCTCTCTCGCCGATATCAAGCAGATCCTTAGTAGGCCCGTACACTTAGTCAGCAGCACCCACTGTAATTGATTGAGGCCATAGGTTAGCAGCTAGGAATAGAAACAAGGTTATTGTCGGTGCAACCCTAGATCAAGACTAACTTAATATCCTGTGAATTTGGTGTCCAGGCTCACTGGTGCATCATTTGATACCCTGTAGCCTTCTTCACGCTACTCGGGCCCATAGAGATCTTCCCCAGCAAAAGGATCAGTTTGTTCCTGGTCGGGTTCCCAAAAGGCCTTTGTGTCCCACACCGGCGCGCCATTCTCATCCAGCAACGGTGTTGACCCATCCGTATCCGTCCAGAAAAAAGCACCACAAGTTTGGTCGACCTTACGGGTATGGCCCCAGGGGCTAACATAAGGTTTGCCATCCTCAAGTTTCCAGGCTGGCCGTCCATTGTAAAAGTCCCGCCTCGAAGGACGGACCGCATAAAGTGATACGTCCATCGCCCGTAAACCTTGGCATCTCCGGAAACCTTGCACCAACAGTCGATAGAGGGCATATCGGAGAGGGCTCCCATGTGAGTTTTGGCGAGGAAATATCCAGCAATCAACTTCGCATTTAGCATCTTTGATATCGTGCTTATCTCTAGCTCTAAACTGCAGCATGAGGAATGAGTAGTTGTCGAAACAAAAGATTTGGGGGCAGTTGTATTTTTGAGCATAGCTGAGCGCGTTAGTTCGGTATATGCGATTTAGCCAAAGGCCCATGGGTATTAAGGAACTGCGTACCCTCTCAACTCCCGAGAAAGGGTGCTTTGTTGAGCGGCCTCGATCTTTCCGCTTTGCCATTGGTCCCGACGTAAAAGACCTCTCTTGAATTCGCCGATTACAAGAGGTATTCGTTCCTTGCCGTGGGATATCGAGTAGGATACATCAACCGTCTGATCTGTGCGAGTATCGGAAAGAGCCTTCTCGTGAGAAGCCTGGAGGATATTGGGATAGTTTGCGAATGCGCTCAGGACAATGTTTGATATTTCTGTATGGAACCACTGAATCCCGTCTGCTTCTGTGTCTAGACGCCATTTCCGGTAGTTTGGTGGATATCCAGGCTCGTTCAACCGGAGGCTCTCATCATCGTACTCGCCCAGGAATGCATCAAAGTTGGCTATAACCGAGTCTGGCCCTTGGACAGAAGTGTGAACCTTGAGTCTGGAAATTGGGGGGTACGATTTAGCCCATGGCTTGCTGCTATCTGACTGCTTATAGGTATCTTTGATCGGGTTCGTAGGGTGCTGTCCGATAAGTGAAGCCAAGGTGGTTGCCATCGTGGCCTGGGAAGATCGATGCGGGGTTGAAGCTAAGGAAGGAGATGTGGGGGTTAAATTAGTACCCGGCTGCCGACAGATTACATAACCAATGTCCTCGCCCCTAGATTGCATCTGGAAGCCATCGCATCTCAGGTAAAAATTGTTCCATCCATGATGGTTCGCTCGTTGACGTCGCCCCTCATGGATGACTTTGATGAATCGCCTAACGCTCCACATCGCATCAAGGTTCGCATCACCTCTCACATTTTTTTTTTTTATTTCTCTGAGCTGACTGGAGCTGTCTTATCCTTGTGTAGTTTCGCTTCGGTCACAGCATTGTGTCGGCGATCGGCGAGCCCAATGATCGCAAACACCCAAATGTCCTACGTCTATCAATTCTCCGCAGCCCCTTCGAACGCATGCTCCTGACCCTGCTCCTGCGGCTTCCTATCCTCCTGCAGGCACCCATTGCGACCCTGTTTCCCGGCTTCTTCCTTCCCGACCGCGTAGTGCTCAAGAAGGCTAAAGAGGGCTGGCTCGAGGAGTTCGAGAACGAGAAGCTCATGTACGAGAGGCTCCAGAGTCTCCAAGGCCGAGTGATACCCAGATTCTACGGCGAGGCGAAATGCGAGGGAGCCCGTGCTCTCGTTCTATCCGAGGTCATTGGCATCATGCCGTGGGAACAAAAGTTGCCGCCTCTTCAGGCTGACGAGTTCAAGGAGCTTGTCGAGGCCGCGTTCCAGGAGCTCAACGCATTCGGGCTAGCCTATGACGACGTCAAACTTGACAATATGATTCTCGTACAAGATCGAGTCGTGCTGGTGGACCTGGAGTCGGTTTACGAGGCTTCGCTAGAACACAGAGAATATGTGTTCAATTCCGATAGGATACAGCTCGGAATTGTATACCAGAGATACTTAGATAATTGCTACGATGATGATGATGATTTCTAGACGCAATACTTGGCAGCAAGTCGGGCAACGACAGGACATGATGCAAATGCATTGGCTGGGGTGTTTAATCGACACTGCATCAGAATAGAGGCAAGGCGCCTTCGTTTTATTCCCTTTTAACTCACATAAGATTGGGTTCCGCTGTTGTTACATTGAAAAACGGTTCTAAGAAAGCAGCGTGGTCGGTCACGAGCTGGGAAGGCGTGCTGAGAACCTTACACACGTTCTCTCTAGTCACTGGGTTTGAGTGTTGGCAGCAGGCAACTCAAGCGAGCCAGCCGGATCCATAGCAGCGCCTGGCAGCGGTCCGTCCAAGAGAGCGAGGTTGGCACAGGGACATTGGATATCCAAGTCTACACGACGCCAAAGCTCCATCGACAGACGATGCCTCGCCGCATACTTCACCGCACGCATGCAAACGACGAAAGATGTCTCTGGGGAGAGACTGGGAGCCCGCTGATTGGGATGACAGCCATGTATGCTGGGTTTCTTACAGATGAGAACAGCGTTGAGTTTCCAGCCGATGTAAAGTGGGTTGAAGAAGGCCATATTGATACGGCGTGAGGAGTAGTGGCGGTGGTTGGTACCTTCAGCCTCGATGGTGTTGTTCGGACTGTCTTTGGTGGTTTCAACTGGCGTTCGTCTCTGCTTCTAAAAATTCCATTCGTGGGTCTCTTGCCAGCCTCCAATCTCTTCTTGTTGCTCAGGCCGTCATCTTTGTCACCGTCTTGGGTATGTTCATCCGCGTCGATGATCGTGGTGATTTCACCGTGATTCCCATCGCCCCTTTCCCTCAGTGCTGCGAGCACCCCAAGGATGTTGATACCCAAGTGGGCTGCTCAACGAATGGCAGCCATGCATATATAGCGATATCATTCCTACTTTTCGTTCAACGCAAGCAGTTAGTTTCAGCGTCGCTTGCAAAGGATCCAGCGCGTCTAAGACAATGTACACATCTTTAAACGCCCGTACGAGCTGATGGAGGCAGTCCATGAGGGGGTGAGGCGTTGTGGTACCTGTCGTGCAGACGTGAGAGGAAGGTATGGTTGTCGTCAAGTTGGCTTGACAACTGTAGTACAAGGGCACGGAGCAGAGCAGATGCATCCTGTTTGCTCTCGTCATTAAAAGTGAAGAAGAGGAAGGCTATGCCAATACGTGGGTTCGCCCGGCGATGTCGAAAGGCGAACTGAATGGCTGTAGAGCACAGCACAGACTTGCCGCATCCTGCGAAGCTAGCTGGCCAATGTGAGTTTGCCTGCTCGGACCTCAGCTACTTGCTAATGTCATCGCAGTGTATCCGTGTATGGGCAGAAGCCGTTAGTTGAAGACAATGTTCAAGGCAGAATTGACCCCGGTTATTCACTCCTCTAGCTATTTGCTATCGACTTGTCGTAAGGCTCGTAAGGCTCATTTTGTGCACCATCATCTCCATATCCACCCAGCAATGACTACCATCAACACCAATACCAAAGCGGTCTCTGCGGCAAGAACAATGCTAGACGACTGAGAGTACCTATGGGCGAACCAACAGTACAATGTAGTCAAAGACCTGTGTCAACGCCATGGCAATTAGCTCTTTCGCCTTATCCTGTCCCCGTAGCTCGGCATCGCTCCGAGACCTGTTGCTGTTGGGCCGCTCTATGACCTCCATAAACAGCTTCTCCTTCGCAACGGCCGGCTTCAGATACTCCAACGCAACCTTGTGGGCCTCAATAGCGATCTTCTTCCGTTGGATCGTCATCCAAGGTGGAGTACCTAGCGATAAGCTATCCCATCTTGAGTGGCCTGGATGTGGTCGGGTAAACCTTAGCCAATGCTTCCCAGGATCACGTTGAAAGAATTCTATTTGATGGCTTGAGTCTAGTCTCAGGAGCCAGTGCTAAAAAGGGGAATGAAAATAGAGCAACGCCTACTATACCAACTGTAGGCGGCCCGGTGGGAAACCACGTTTCCGGTTATAATTCCCAAGGTCTCCTTGCCGTTTCCTCTTACTCCCAGATACCTTGGAAAGCTGCTTGTGTCTGGGGTGTGAAAGAAGGGGCGTGGTCGAAGTCGACAAGCATAACGCGACGGCGCTCGTCGTTCCAGAGCCGGTTGGCGTCGCGCTCGTCGCCTGCGGTTCTCAAGCTTTCCAGAAGCCACATGATCTTAGATCTATATCAGTGTGGAGATGAAATGTCAAATAAAGTCCTGGCGCTTTCTACCTCGCCGCGAGATAAAATACTCATACAAGCCGAGGTTTTATTGCCAAAGCGCCCGTACAGGACAGCAAATACCATAAACGGCCAGCACCCCCTTATCTCAACCCTCCGCATCAAATGATTCACTTGAATATCTCTTGCAATTGGCTGATATACCCCATCGATAGGCTATTCCATATTTAGTAGTCTTGTGTTAAACCTCGGACCAGTCATTCCTAGAGGGTCGCCCATTCCGCCCATTCCGGACGGTCAACGCAACCCATTTCAGGAAAGCAATCTACCAGCGAGATAGTGTTGGGTCCCCACCCCCGTACAAATCAGTGGCCAGAATTATCCGCCCGAGGCAGACGCGAGAGGTGTGAACCAAAGATGCAGCCACTTGAGGATATTTTTAGAACCAATACAGTGTAAATCAGGGTTCTCAATCGAACTACGGAGTACTGTACCGCTTGAACGTGAAGGAATTGGGTCAGGCAACGAGGCACCATTCGCATCCCTCACAACCTTCCGAAGAAGCAATGCTACCCTTGGTGTTTCAAAAGTTGCGTTCCTGCTGGTGACCAAAGGAAGGCAGCAAGGATGCTTCAATGAACGTGGATAAGCCAGGTTAGATTATCTGCCCTCCGATACCACCATCTTTCAAAATGGCTGAACTCTAAAAATCTTGAGCCTCTTGATTGGCAAACACACCCCTGAAAGGGATGCTTATCAAATCCTTTGTCATACGCCGGCGAGGATTCGCCATGCATGATTATCCTGGGACCAACACTCGGATTCAATGCGAAGCCACTAAAAGTCTGCATATTATCCAGTGATCTCGATGTGACGAGGCAGAAGAGGGGTGAGTTTCATGGCTCTGTGCATTAGGACTGTACTTTTGTAAATGTTGGTCTTGGTCCCTATTGCTGGTTTGTAATGATAGCGCACGGGGTCATCAACCCGCTGTCCTTGGACTGTGATCAAAGTTCCTGACGAAGGCGACGGTGACGAATGGTAGGCCTTACCAGACTGTCGGGCCAGCCGGAAGTCATTTAACCCGAAAGTTGCAGTTCAGGCTGTGCCCAGATGGAAACTCTCATACCCATTCTTCGCCCTGCCCGCCTTCGCGCCATTTTAGTCCTGGACCATGACAGCTTCATGCGAGACGCCGGTTCCGAAATCACTACATGTCTTCAACCAGATCAAACAAGATGTGACTCGGTGTGGGCAGAGACTTGCAGGTATACAATCGCCAGCACAAAAACACGAAGACGACGTGAAGGCTGTCCGTGCCAATCTCGACGCGGCATGGGACCGCATTTTCCAAGCCAAGGATTTGTCTGAGCGTCCCCAGTTACAGACTAAGATTCAAGACTATGCCGGCGAACTGGAAAGACTCGAATTTAGTTACAGGTCAGGCCTCACAGACGCGGAGACGGAGTACGAGCGTCAGGTCGACGCGGTTGTGAAGGCTTGTTGCGAAAAACTCGGCGAATCAATAAACACGGTGCTGCGCTTGTTCGACTTCGAGAGGTCGCGAAAACCTACCAGCAACGACTTCCATCATGATTCAAACGATTCACAGCACACGAGCCAGCGTCCACAAGCCGGACGTTCAGACGACCAATCTGAAACAGCCCAAAATGTAGTAAGCGTGAAAAGCTCTTCCATTCACATATCTTGCTTCAATTGCTGATAATGCCAGGAAACACGCAAAAGGAAAAGAGGTTGGGATGTCTTGGACCAGCAGAAGCATCACCAACTCGCAACGGCCCAGAAACGCGAAAATGTCAAGAGGTCAATACACTTTGAGGAAGTCTTCCAGAATGGAAATGCCCCCATTAAACATGTCATCGTTCAATGGCCCCCGGACCAGGGTAGCTGGTACATCCTTCGATGCGAGGAACACGATTTCAACTTGAAAGACAACCCGCTTGTCGGCGCGGCGGCCCATATACGCAGCAAAAAGCACGGCAAAAAGTCAAGTGATTACAATACAGTTTTAGAGCTATTGGGAATTGAGGTCTTGGGGTGCGACGAGAGCTTGGCCGAGAAAAATAACGTTGCTGTCCGAGAGGCGTTCAAAAAGGGTTATGCACATCCCACTGCTGCGAGCATTCAAGTGAGTAAGGAGATTGTCCCTTCTAAGAACAGAGGACGTACACGTGGTTATCGACGACAACACGGAACGCCTCAGGCAGCTGTTGATCCGGAATATGGGCAAGTATATCGCGTGTACTGGAATCTGTCGAAGCAGTGGCTCGCAGCACTCCTCCTTCCTATGCAAAATCTGCATGACGTTGGCATACCCTACTCGATCGAAGGCTTAGGGTTACTAGAGGATCTGCCACAGTGTTATGCTTATGATTGTCAGAGCAAAACCTTTTCATGGAAGGAAGGATATGAAGACAAGGGGCCCCGGGTTTCGATGCGCAAATTCCCGGTCATGTTCTTCGACGGTTCGCCTTTCCCTAGCAAGAGCTCTGTTGCATGGGTCAGCGCCAGTGACCTGCAGATTTACGACCCGTCTGCGAAGAACCTTATCGAACACAGTCAACAGGTTCTAAATTATCTAGAAGCTCGGGAAAGCGCGGGAGGACAGAAGATCGCTTCCGAAGCTAGAACCAGAGACTCCTTCCCCGCCGACCCAGCGAGTGAGTGCTCACAACGGGAATCAACCTCAGGTTTGATACGAACATTGCTGATGAGACCTTTACTGTCGCGAAGCAGAAGAACAAGCTCAAGACTCCGGATCTCCTTCTTCATCGACTTCCTGGAACCAGGAGGCACCGGAGAACTCTCAACCCGGCACGACCGCGACGCCGATGATTACACCACTCGTTGAAACTGCCCCCATCGGCGAGCAGGCTTTCCAGCATGCGCCGCAAACGAACAGCGACACCTCGGCTCTCCAGGGACATTCAGATCAATCTCCCAATGACCGGAGCCGTGGTGTCGCTACATGTTCAGCCAGCGGCGTTGACGAAGAGCCTGGTGCATCCATGGCAGGCCCAGATGGACGGGTATCACAATCTACACAAGAAACATCGCCAAGCGAACAAGAGGCAGCTAGGGTAGCCCAAATGGCGTGGGGTATAATCAATCAAACCACCTCTGGGACTGGAGGTGCTCCGCCGAATCAGGTCCATAGCTCACAGGTTCTATCTCTTGTGAGACAACAGGAGCCAGCAATCTCTCAGGACGTACCAGGTATCCGTACAAAACCAACTTCCGCCGAAACAGCCAGGCAGACATCACAACCTGAGGATGTATTTCGGGTCAATGCCAACCCTCGTCCGCAGAGCGCAAACTCAGCGCATCATATGGTTGTTCCTCAGCAGAGTTTCAGGATGGACCAGCAGCCGACGTCCTACGGACAATTGCCTCCCATTCGGCCCCTCGGGGAACTTACTCCACCAGCTGGACAGGGCTATTATTGGCCAAATGGAGCTTCTGTCTCCTCAGTACACAGCTCCAGTCACTGGATTGGTACGACAGCCAACCCACAACTTCAGTCACGCGCCGGGGGCTTGCAAACCTCAACGGCTACGATGACCTTCAATCCAAATCTTCCGGTGTGGCAGACTCCGTCCGGTGCAACTGATGCGTGGCTCTCTAAATTTCCACCACCGCTCCTGGATGAGCTCAGACGAATGACCCGATCGACCGGCCGTGATCCTCAGCCAAAGGATTTCCTCAACCCTCAAGGCGACTTTCGATGCCCTTTTTGCTTAAAAGATAGCGCTCGACTTGGGGTCTTTATTAAACACTTGAAAGAGCGCTGCCACGCTGTTCAATCGGTCGCAAAAACCGCTACGTTGCGTACCTTAAGGCCTCAATCGCACGGGACTTGACGTGTTTTTTTTTTATTTTTTTTATTTTTTTTTTTTTTTTATCTTCAATGGAATTGGGTAACAGGGCGCGTAAGGGCCCTGAGAGCCAAGGCCCCGAGAAATGGGCGACGTTGCTCCACTAAGTACTCCTCCGTGATGCGCTGACCTCTTGTGAGATGGCCGGCATAGTTTCTGAATTGCTCATATCTAGTATCTGCCTCTATTGCTGTAATCTAAATTTCTACAAACTTTGGGTTAGCGGTAACCATTTCAGCTAGCCGTCTCCTGTCTCCCAAATCAGTCATCTTATTTGTTATTAATTCGTGTTTAGAGGTTCTTAGGGCTTGGGAGAACCATCCTGCGCCACGGCACGGACACCGCCTCAGCCTGACCTGAAAGAGGGCGCTTTCTTGCTCAGAACGACCTTCGAATCCCTTTTCTTGCAAAACAATGAAGGTTCAGGCCGCGCCTAATCCAAACCAATATGAGGAGCCGCCACGGGCAAGCGCTTTACTGAGGCAGCCTCGGTTGTGGAGCATTCGGGCCAAGTCATCAAGGCTTGCTTGTTCTTCCTGGGCAGCAGGTCCATGGAGGCGGCCGAGTTTCTGGGTGGCTTGGCAATGCAGTCGAACCAATGCGTTCCGACCAGGCGAAGGGTGCGCAGACGGTACAGGCAGGAGCCAGGGGGATTATGGCCTATCGCGAGGAAAGGTGTCATCGCGGAGGCTTATCAAGCGAAATGCCAGATTCGCACTCCACCACGCTAGGGCTGTGGACTTCACAGATTCTGGAACGCAGAGGCGGCGCAGACCAGGGAAAGAGGGAGCATAAGACGGGCTACATTGCTCGGCAATATTCGAACAGGAGGTACACACGACACCGTCAAACCGCGGCCTGCTTCTCCTCCGCCAGGCGACGGCGGTCCTGGATCGCAACCTTCTACTCCTTCGCTACCTTGTACACCAGGAGGGCCCCGAGACAAAGGAGAAAGCCACACGAGGTCACAATCGCCGTGACACTGAGCCGAAGCGCCGCCCTCATCCAGCCGCCTCCCGCGTCCTTGCCGACTGACACCACGACCTGCGGTCCCGCTCAGGACCACTGACACGACTCCGATCACGAACAGGACCGGCCCATAGAAACGCGCAAAGTGCGTCCCGTATTGGTACTCGACCCTCTGGAAGTGCGACTTGCCGAGGAGGATCGGAGTGTGTAAGTTGAGACGCGTTAGGCGGATTTCGCCGTAGGCATAGCGCAGGGAGGCGTCCCGGTCTGCGATGACGCCCAGTCCAGATGTGAAATTGCATAACTGCTCCCAGGTGATGTCTGCCGGCACGAGGCACAGGCTGGGGTCCGGGACGGGACAATTCGTGAACCCCGTAGCTACGAATAGCTGCGTTGATGCGGGCCACAATTCCTCAGTCGTGCCGAGCTTGGCAGTACCGTAACCCAAGTCTCATAGACTACATGGAGCCAGATGTGTGATATGAGCCGGTGAATGAGGCCATCCCTCACAGCTTCCATTAGCAATCACGATGTTGAAGCAATTCAGAGCTCTACCTAGGGCACGGTGTTTTTCAGCTTCAGCTCGGACCCGATAGGTTTGTTTCTGGAAAAGCATGTTTGGCGTTAGTCTGAGTGTAGGCCCTTCAACGCTCAGACAAAAGCCAGATAACCAACAGTTGCTAAACTCTGGCTTTGACCTCAACACCCACAACCGATCTTGAGGTAGGGTTGCCAATTACACCATATGCAGGTACAAGTGAAATCCGGGTATATTACTAAATTTGTTCGAGAAGTATTGAAAACATCAAACATCCAGCTCAGACCCTGACTCATTCAGCGAGAAAGCCGAGGATCGCGTCATAGGTTTGTCCACACGTGTACTCGAGGTTCATGCCGTGGCCAGTGCCTGGAATCACAGTGGTGTTGAGTCGCGAGGCCTGGGTGAAGAACTTCTTGGACGTGTCAAGGAGTGAAGGAAGCGCCTCGTCGACGCCGGCGGTAGCCATGCAGTTTCCGCCGCAAAAGGGAACATCGCGATCTAATTAAACTCATCGTCAGTGTCATGTCATGTCAGTACGCGCCAGGAACAGGGTGGCGTCTTACCGCCAGTCACCACGAGGACAGGACCAGTGTACGAGTTCTCCTTCAGCATGGGCCCAGCCAGGGTGAGTAGCTCGCCAGGCGTCGTTGGCTGTGCGGTCTTGTACGCCAGGTCCAGCATCTGAGGGTCAAAGTTTCCCTCGGCGAAAAAGTTCATGTGCACGCTGACGGTGGACGCCGTGGCGAAGTAGCCGGCGGGATACTTGTCGGCGAGCGGCGAGTCCTTGACGGGGATGAAGTTGTTGCTGACGGCAAACAGGGACAGGTAGGTGGCTGTCTGGGCGAAGCCAGTCAGGACAATGGCGTCAGTGAGCTCAGGGGCGGTGTTGGCGAGAGCGAGGGAGATGACTGAGCCAAAAGAGTGACCGATGTGAACCGCCTTGGAGTACTTGGCCTTGATACCAGGAAGCAATCCCTTCCTAGCTCGTCGAGTGAGCTCACGAAGAGCGGCGATCTCGAGAAAGACCTGGATCTCATCGACAGGATGGCCCTTGGAAGAAGCGCCAATGCCCAGCCGGTCCCAGGTCAGAGTCGAGTACTTATGGTCGTCGACTGCCTTGGAAACATAACTGTAGTTGTAGCTGTTGTAGGGCATGTCCCAGTAGCTCCGATCGAATCCGATGCCGTGGGTCATGATCTGGATCTCATCTCCAGGTCCGGAATCAGGCTCGCAGTAGGTGGCGGCGAGCTTGTAGTTGCCCGAGATGACAGTCGTCTACAGTAGTTAGCATCTGTTAACAAGATTCTAGGCAGCATCAAAGACTCACTCCCTTCTGGATCGCCTTGACAAAGTCATCTCCTTGCCGAGACAAGTTGAGAATAAAGTCTGTGACATCCACCTTGGTCAACGGCTGGTCGAGGTCAAAGTTCAGCGGTCAACCCACGGGAAGATGGTGAGACTTATACCCATTCTCGAAGGCCTTGTCTCAACCTGAGAGAGTCCAAGATAAATTGGCCATCCTTGGCTCCGGAGGTCTGGGCTCCGCAAAGACTCGAGCTAATGCTTCAGGTCGGAGACAAGAGACGAGGCGTTGCGTTTCCTCCCCCCTCGGTTATAGAGACAACACACAAGAAAGGACTCTCAGGCATTATCAAAGCTCCACGCCATGTCGGCACTTGAATTTGCAACAAAGTCCGAGTGATGTCGGGGGAGCCAAGGTACAACTGCACCAACATCACTCGGGATCATCTCCAGAAGCAGCAAAGCTCGCGAGCTTTCGAGGCAAACAAGCGGGCGAACTTTTATACCCGTCTGCCAACAAGGTCGCCTGGGAGATCGAGAGAAATCTACCGATGCTCTGCAGCCAACCGGAGAAAAGAAAAAACCGGCCCTAACAGGCAGGTTGATGATTGCGATCTTCCCCCGGTAGAGGGCCCATCCGTATGACTAGCACAGCAATGTCTCTTCCTGTCAGCTCTAGATTGCAGGGACGTTTCTTGATGAGAAAAAAAGGTCCTGCCTTGACTTGAAGATTGCATCAAGTCATCTCCACTCGGTCAGAGGGCCTCGGACGCGCCATGACAACTAAGGATGACCTGTTTACCCCTTGCTGCCGTTTTCTGCACAGTCTATTTGCCAGACTTAGGATGAGATGTTCCAGCACGGCTGGATCCGTGTGTTTGCTGCAAGCCAAGCAGGGGCGTTCCGCCCAGCGACTGCATCAGCAGGGTAGATAAGATAACAACCATCCGACTCGGTGCTTTTTGTCCCCGGATAGAAGCGCAACCCTTTTCGAGCAGACGAGGGCCGGGCGAGATCTGGAGAGCATGTGAGAAAGATATCGAGGAGCAGTAGGCATTATTCAGCTATGTAGTCATATCTCATTTGTAGTTGTATTGTTGAATTGGAATTCGTTATGCCGATCGCGACGCGATTGGTGAAGGCTGTGAACACTTACATAATCCCCACGGGTACCCGTGGCCCTATTGGGCCCCTGCTTCCGTCATGAGCCAACTAAATCTTGGTGGGTTAGTAAAGAGGGGGGGGCTTTTACAGTAGCTCCATCGTCTTCCACCAAACCGACTCAAAGTAGCACAATGGCGACCGTCGATGAGGAGCAGCCCCTAGCGCCTGACGAGGCAAGTTTAGTGCCCTCCACGCCCAGTCGAGAGAACCGAGCTCAAGTTGATTTAGCATTCCGACAACGATCAGGACTCTTCCATAGGTGATGTACGCCATTGACGCCTTTCCCGCTCCTGTGCCGCCAGAAATCAGCTGATCCGCCCGTGTCTACAGGACGCCGCTTCGTCGACACAAAGTTTGACCAGCTCGATTTTAGAGTATCGTAAGGAAAATGGCAGGACATATCATGCCTATAAAGATGGGAGTGAGTAGTTCTGCGCAGGTTCTGCTGGGCTCTGGGCTCACTCGCGAGTTTCATCAGAATACAGCCTTCCCAACGACGACATTGAGAATGAAAGACTAGGTATGGTTATGCCATGCAGAACGTTATCGACAGAGGCTAAAAGATTCAGACCTGCAGCATGAACTGTTTCGCCGAACGTTCGATGGGAGACTTGGGCTCGCGCCGCCTAACGACCCCAATTATGAAGCCGAGCACGTCCTTGATGTGGGCACTGGTACGGGAATATGGGCGATAGAATATGGCGATGAGCATCCAGAGGCCAAGGTGAAAGCGTTCGCTCCGCGGGGGGTTGCTTTAGTTGACATGGTTAGGTCATCGGTATCGACCTCTCTCCCAACCAACCGAGCTGGTATGTCTTCTAGTTCAGTTCTATTTCCTCATATTCTGACGTACGACAAAAGGCTTCCTCCAAACGTCGAGTTCCAGATCGATGATATCGATGAAGAATGGACCTATTCAGCGCCATTTGACTATGTCCATAGCCGTATGATGAACTCGAGTGTCAAGGACTGGAGAGTTTACCTCGAGAAGTGCCTCCAGTTAGTTACTACGTTCCAGCACGCGTCTGCATGCAACTTGTTGACAATTATTACACTGTCAGATCACTTGCCCCAGGGGGTTACGTCGAAGTGCAGGAAATCGACTTGAGTGCCAAATCTGATGATGGGACTCTTCGGGAAGATAGCTACCTTTCGAGATGGCTCAAGCTCCTCGGCGAGGCAACTGTTCTCCTCGGTCGCCCGTACCAGGACATTCAGCAGATAAAAGACATCATGGCTGATGTAGGCTTCAGTGATGTGACCGTCAAGTACTTCAGGTGGCCAACGAATCCTTGGCCGAAAGATGCAAAACACAAGGCTCTTGGCCAGTGGCATAATGTCAATATAGGCAGTGCAATTGAGGCACTCACTCTAGCGCCCTTCACACGAGCACTGGGCTGGAAAGCCAATGAAGCCCGGGCCTTTGCAGCCCATGTGAGGAGGGATTTGAACGACCGACGAATCCATGCGTACTGGCCAATGTGAGTTTGCCTGCTCGGGCCTCAACTACTTGCTAACATCATCGCAGTGTATCCGTGTATGGACGGAAGCCGCTTAGTTGAAGACGATGTTCAAGGCGGAATTGACCCTGGTTATTCACTCGTCTAGCTATTTGGTCTGGATGGAGGAGCTATAGATAGTCTCTTCCTGAGCTCGTAACTAGTCATGCACCAAACCGCTCACGGGAGAAGCTGTAGGCACCGCTGCAAAGAACACAGTAACGTAACGCTGGACTCGCTCGATGCTATGTATTACATGACATTCCCGTTGCGAGCACTTGCCAGATCGCAGTCTACTGCACAGTTGTGACCCTAGACTTGGACTCCTTTTGCTGCACAGAGGCCTTGATCCAATCCGCAACCTCAGCTAAGGCCTTGCGAGGATCATCCTTCCTCTTGAGCAAGAACCCTTGAATCTCCGCCGGCGAGAACACCTCCTCGGGAATTAACTTTCCAAACTCCTCAGATAGCGAACTAAGCTCCTCTTCCCTGTCGACGGCCACGATGTGTTCGGTCTCGCCCTCTGCGATCTCTACCTTTTCGAGTTTGGGCTGGAAACCATCGTACATTCGACCAAACAGCTCCATCGCCTGCTTGCGCGATGCGCGCTTGAAGGCGACCCTCTATCGACATTCCGGAGCCATCAGGTGCAGCGCCGTGATGTGGATCACGGAAGCGGGGAGCGGATCCGAATGTGGATCCAATGAACTCGGTCCCGGCCTCCGCTTACGGCTCAGTTGACTTCAACCGAGGAGGTTCTGAAAGTAGTTCACTGCGTATCCCAGCTTCATGGGCGAAAAAGTTTTGCGCTGACCGAGAATTTGACCACATGAGAGCGAGGTAATTTTGGAGTAGCTATGTTGGGAAGTTCATCGACGCCACTACATGTACCAAGGAAGGAGAAAGCAATGCTTTGGCACGGTCTAGTTGCCTGCCATTGCGCACTAACTCTGTCTCAATCCCCTTTCTCTCTCTCTCTCATGGAGCTCCCTCTCTTTTTCATCAAGCTCTTCCTATCGCTCATTCTCCCATTAAGCTTTCTCTCTCTCTCATCGAGCTTTCTCTCTCTCTCATCAAGCTTCCTCTCTCGCTCAAGTTCATCCTGCTCTTTAACTTCCTCTAGCATCTTCTGTGTAACTTTTATCCCCTTATAATCAGGCCAGACTCTCCGCTTGCTAAGCCTCTCAGGCAAGCGGATGATTAAATCCATGATGGCAGCCTCCTGTTCTTGACTCAGCCTCGTGTCGGTGGGTGTCGCGGGGCCTCGGCCATGGTGGGCAAGGTGTGATAGCAAAAGGCTTAAACAGAGAATATTCCGCAAGCCCTCGCAGTGCCATACTCATTCAAACCTTCAATGATGGTTGAGCTCACTTCGGCATGGGAGTGGCGAGAAATAGAGCGCACCGGGTGGGGAGCTCTGTTTGTGTCGCTGTAGTTTACGGATTGCCATGGGTCGGTTGGTTCTGCACTCTTCATAGGGAACTCGAGCCACTATATGAAATGATGTCTCGCTCTTATCCTCCGAGTTGTTAACCGTCAACACCTTTGTCCCTGTAACTGGTTGAGCTTCGTACTGATCAGCGGCCTTGCAAGTTTTAACTCCCTCATTGTTTCAGAAAACTCAACGGTCACTTGGCTTCGCTATTCACCTTTGCGCGGGTGCCTAGAGTGGCCAGGTTGATATGGATACAGGGTGGTTTACTGCTGTTCTATAAAGGGGCGAAGTAACATGACTGGTTGCCTTTAACTGATATGGAGTTGGAGTTGATTGGGGACCTCTCGGTAGCAATTATTGCGACCCGGTGGGAAACCACGTTTCCGGTTGTAATTCTCAAGCTCTCCTTGCCGTTTCCTCTTCCGCCCGAATACGTTGGAAAGATGCTTATGTTTGAGACGTGGAAGAAGGGAAGCATGGTCGAAGTCGACAAGCATAACGCGGCGGCGCTCGCCGTTCCAGAGCCGGTTGGCGTCGCGCTCGTCGCCGTGGTCGACGCCCTCGGCCCAGACGTCATGGGAAGAACGGCGCACTTCCGCCAGCAGGTCTGCCGCGCTAGCGCCGGCGGTTGATGTGTGTGCTATCGTCTCCCCACACCACGACATCAGCATCATATGAAGGATCCTAGCTCCGCCAGGGAGAATATAACCCTGGTGCACTGGTACTACCTCGCCTTGGAGCTTGTCGAGCCGCACGAGTCCCAAGTGCACTGGTACCGCCTCGCCTTGGAGCTTGTCGAGCCGCGCGTAGATACGGCTCTCGTGCTGCAAGAGGCCGAGATGGCCAGGTAGACTTCCCTTGCCGACAAAGGTGTACCCGTACGGCGCCAGCTCCAGCTTGAAGAGCACGCCCGTTGCCCCTATCTTGCCCCAGCGGTCCAACGCCTCGCAATTTCGATACGGATTCTGGCGGAGCTGCTCGCCCACTAGGCGGGCAAACTCATTGGCATCGATAGCGTGCCGGCTGCCACCTTCGGCGGTACGATGTGAGAGCACGTTGGGGCAATTGTCGTCGAGATCCTGACCTCTCTTGAGGCCCAACAGGCAGGCCTGCGTGCAGTATTGCCTCGTAGGTGCCGACTCGGACATCTCGGCTTCCTCCTCCTCGTCTCCCCCCTCATTTTCGGAGCTGCTGCCCCATGGGCGGTCTTTCCGTTTGTTGACATCCGCCCCTGCTCGAGAACGGGGCAGATCACCGTCCGGCCCGTCGTCGTCTTCGTCGTCCTTACGAAAGCCCGCCGCGGCCCTGCAGGACGACCTTGACCGCAACGCGACCTGTCGGTCGACCGGGACCGCGTGAGACATGAACTCAGAGCCCTCCGTTGCTTGTGATGACGACACCGAGGGCGAGTCCGTATCCTCTGCCCCTACAAGACGCGCCGCACCGTCGTATGGCTCACTCCATTTTCTCAGTGTTGCCTCAGCCTCCCGCGACGCGGCGTTGAGTGAAGCTCCCCTGAGAGCTTCGGATCGGAGGCTTAACAAGCAGAAGCTGGCTAGCTGAGCCACTGCCGTATAGGACGCCTTGTCGTCGGTCCAATCCCTGTCTGATGATTCGCCCACGTCCTCGTCCGGCACGCACGGATGACAATATAGCGTCTGCAGGTCGGATCGGTCGATGTGAAGGAATACTAGGGATTTGCCAGCAGGAATGTAGCCGTATGCAACCCCATATCGCACCATGTAGTCGAAGACCTGTGTCAGCGCCATGGCAATCTGCTCTTCCGCCTTCTCCTGCTCCCGTAGCTCGGCACCGCTCCGAGATCTACTGCTGTTGGCCCGCCCTATGACCTCCATAAACAGCTTCTCATTTGCGACTGCCGGCTTCAGATACTCCGACGCAACTTTGTGAGCTGCCTTGTAGTCGTAGACAAACGCGAGGCTCTCGTCTCCGCCCAGGTGTGTACGGGCACCAGCTCCATCAGGTTTCGTGGGTGGGGGTTTAACTCTCTGCTCAGACGCCACTCTTTTGTTCGGCCCGGTCCGGCGTCGTCGCTCGTGCCTTCCTTCGCTCAGCTCCTCCTCCCTGGCCGGATCGCCATCGCTTGGTTGGGTGAAATCCCGGATGTTGTTGCTAAATCGTAGCTCCGTGCACCGATATTCGTTGCGCATCTCCTCCTCCTCCCAGAGCGGTCGCAGAATTTCCCAGACAGGGTCTTCCACAGCAAGTTTCTCAAAGTGATCGACGGCATTCTCGTTGCCTGCCCGTTTACGGTGGATCGTGGCCCCTAGATCTTTGGTCGTACTCTCTTGATGGAAGAGCCGCCTGTTCCCACAGACCGTCCTGATCGCCTCGAAATGATATTGTCGCTGGGTGTTCGTGAAGCTGGTCCAGGGACGAAGCCACTTGGGATAGTATTTACCCTCGACTTTCGTAAATCCCGTTGATGACTTAGATTTGTCAGCGAGCCCAAGTTGCTTGTAGAGGCGGAAGTGGCAGTTGTGTAGATATTCTTCCAGTGTTGTCTTTTGGTTCTTGCGTCGCTCTGCCTGCTCTCGTGCCCTTGCCTCCTCCTCTCGTGCCCTTGCCTCCTTCTCTCGTGCCCTTGCCTCCTCTTTCTCGCGTCGCTCTGCCTGCTCTCGTGCCTTTGCCTCCTCTAACTGCTGCCGGAGCCGGAGGATCTCCTCAGGTTCGGTCATCGGTAAGGTTGGGGGATATCGAGTGTGTAGCGACTGGTCTCAGGAAGAAGAATCCAAGAATGATGCTCATAGAAGCCGCCCGTCAGCTTCACGGACGCGTCCAAGCGCCTGATCACGTGATTGATGACATAATGGTCAGGGCGCGGAAAAGAGCGGCTAAATCCGAGACACGCCTGGATCGGATGGGCCTATTATTGGGTAGTTTAGACGCGGCTTCAACTACACAATCGCGTGGTGCTTGCACCAACTAACGTACCTGGCGAGTACCTTGAAGTGTGGAACTAGAATGTATCTCTCACACTACCGGCGGTACAGCCGAAGTATTCGAGCTGGGACATGTGTTTGGTACATGACCCAGGGCCGTCACTATGGCTGGTTGCGCAGCCTACCCTCGCAGGACTAGTTGGCTCTTTGGGTTGTCAGCGACCTCCTCGCCCTCGTTCTGGGCCGGATATATCAGAATATGGTACCATGAGAAACATATGATTCATCCTATCTTGTTGCTACCCAGCGTCCGATCAACCCACGATCCCGTCTTCCTTCGGGCTGTCCCTGGAGATTCTCGGTCTCAAGGGTGAGGCCATCCGTCCCCGTCAGCGTTCAATCGTCATTGTGCAGCTGGAACCATCATCCGACGCCTCCTCTGCCGCCTCCAGCACCCCGTCTGCTAGCTCGGCGGCGAGCGTGTGCTTCCCCATAGCCTTGGCAAGAGCAGAATACGTCCATGCCCATTTCCCAATCTCGAGCCCTGGTATCGCTCCGAGCTCGAACAGGAGACGGATGGTCTCCCTTGCCTGATCTTCTGGCAGCCGCAGAGCATGCACGACCGGCGTCGCCCCGTCCTTGTCTTGGACATCGACATCGACTCCATAGTACTTGACGAAGATCTCGATCTCATTCCTCAGTCCACGCCGCGCCGCGGCATGAAGACCATTGATGAGAAGCCCGCAGCCTGGTTGAGCTCCTCCTTTGAGAAGCAGATCAGCCACGTGAAAGTTCTCACTGTAGAGGGCGAGCGAGAGAGCGGAGGCGTCTTGATGCTTGTCGTTGACGCTGCAAGACTTCAACAGCATCAGCAGAAGAGCGACGACGTCTTGCTTCCCGCGAGCAGCAGCATCATGCATCGGAGTGACGTTGAGACGTGTCTCATGCTGAGGCAGGTAGACTGTCCTGCCTCCGAAGGACTGGAAGTCCTCGAGGGGGAAGAGGCTGAAAGGAAGGGTCTTTCTCTCGATCACATTGCTGTTGCGGTTGTAATCGTCAATGGAAGCCTGGATTGAGTCGACAATGAACTCGACCTGTCCAAGAGACACATAGGGGAGGAAACTTTGGATCGGGAACATTGTGGTGAGTGATGATTTCCCTTTGAGTGTGGTGGAAGATGGACGGCTGTCAATGACGAGGGAGAAGTAGGGAGAAGTGAGGGTGGAACTCACGGGGCAGAAGGCCCCCTTATATATTCATCGTCCTGCAGGTCAATCACATGGGGCCATCCACAGAGCGCCTTGCCGATGGATGCGCCGTCACCGAGTAGCTTCGAGCAAGTTCCCCGTCGAATTGGAAAAAGGGGGCCTCATCCGGGACTCTGTAGGGGGTAGCGGGGCCACCATCTAAGACCAGTTCACCAGTCCAATACGCATCGACATACAAGGCACAGGACGCCGACACAAACTGTAAAAGGGTCATGCGAAGGTCAAGCTTGCCTAAACGAGACCACATCGGGGCCGACAACTTGGTCCAAAGGATGAGACTGTTGAGCAAACGGCCAGTCAGCAAGCTATCGTGTGGGTGAAAGAAAACGAGGCCGGTCATAAAATGCCTTGCCGCTGCCACTTGACGTGACCCAGGGATGAAGTGATTGGGTAGAGATAGCGGCATTGAGTTTACCAAGGGGGTCGGCTGCGTAAGAAAGAGGCTGCTGGATCACATGGCGTTGCTTGATACAGCATCAAGGTGAAGCGATTGGGCCCGGATGAAGGCATCAAGGCCAACGGACAGGCTAGCTAGTCTCAGGGCCACATTCTTGATCTGTAAAAAGACACGACAGAGCCACAAGATGCCTTGCCGGCGCTACTCGAGACGGCCAACCTGCAGATGGGGGCTCGGGCGGGAGCGACGGCCTCCAGCCGTCCATGAGGCCAGGTCTGTGGGAGAAGCCTAGGAGAGACAGACAACTCGATCAGTTAGTCCTGGGCAACCTTGTTCTTCCCGCCTCGCTTCTGGGCTTCAACTTGAAGCATAAAAAGAACGTGCTCCTGTCCTAGGGATTTCTATGTAAGTCACTGTTGTCTTGCCATCGGCAGTCTTCAACATGTTCGCCATTCGTTCCATCGTCCTATCGGCATCCGATATCACTCACCGTAACCTCCAGGCTCTGGAGGCGCAGGTCCTCTCGCCCTTGACCATCTTCCCCATGAAAGACTTCCGCTTTTCTTCCAACACTCTTGTTTTCCAACCAAAACAAAAGGCTGCCATCTGGGCCACCCCACTACACCTCGCGGCTTACTTCGGCATGAATGACCTCATTCCATCTCTCTTGAAATATTCAGAGGTCGATTTGTGCCCGAAAGAAGGCATCTTCACTCCTCTCTACTTCGCTCTCATCAATCGACATCTCGATACGGCCGAATTACTGCTGAAGAACGGCGCTTCACCCCACGCCGAATATGGCATCGGCCCCCTACACGCTGCAGCACGATTAGGATTGGTGGATGTGATTGATGATTTTATCCGAGTCGGCGTGGATGTAAACTGCCATAGCTTAGATGGCGTGACACCTACTGTGTTTGCACTCTACCTGCCGGAGGAACAAGCTATCGAAACCATTTCTCACCTCTTCAAGAGAGGAGCAGACGTGAATCCTCAGTTCGGGCCCAGTAGTTGTTGGGGGTTGAGCGACCTTGCTTGGGCAATGAAAAAGCCAGGACTCGCGTCTTGGCTCAAGGCAAGGGCTGACTCGATTTGTTTGACCAAGGATTGAGATTCTATGTATTTCGATAACTACATAAACCAACCTATTCGAACTTGATTGCATCGACACTGTTGGCGGGAAGCTTACCATACATGATATTGATAATCTACCTGCAGTTCCCAGGCCTATTCATCACTCACATCGCTTGCAGTCAGGCCGACAAAAACGGCGCCCTCGGAGATGAGAACACCGTCCCTTCCAGTTGAATCGTCTTCTCACTCCCTCGATCTCCCCTCCCCCTCTTCCGAACTACCCTCCTCCTTTGCCTCCTCAAACGTTCCACATCTACTTCCGTACACGAGGCTCGATGGCCTCGGAGAGCAGGCGCTGTTGGGTCGCAAGGAAAAACATGCCCGGTAGGGAGAGTTGGGCTCCACGCACTGATTGCAGCCCTTCGAGAGACTCGTTTTCTCGCACATGATACAGCAGGCCATGGCCTCTCCCGCTTCTGTCTCTCCATCGTAAATGCGTTGACAGGTCGGGTACACCTTGGAGGAAGGCCCCCCCAATAACCGTCTCCCATGGTCTCTTGGTTTCGTCTGTCGAGGTCTTTAGGAGGCAGCGCCAATGGACACGCCATGCCTGGTCTGGAACCTGCAGTGGTGGGCATCACCATCCCATGAGCCAGTCCTGCCGGACCGGCAGAACAGTTATTGGGATAAGAGCGCCTTGTTGGCGCAAAGAAAGCTGGATGCAACTCCTCGGATGCCTCCTGGTCCCCAATAAGGTCGGCTGAAATGCAGTCCATGGAACTTCGCCATGAGGCGCAGGGGACTCTCCCGGACGGCTTGACGGGAATAAGTATATAATGCCATCGTCCTCCCTCTTCCTCCCTCGTCTCTTTCTCTTTCTCTCCCATCTCACCTCTTCCACCTCATCTCTCCCACCTCATCTCCTCCGCCACCTCTTCCTATTCCTCCTCGGCTTCTTCCCTTCCAGAAACGGGCGTCGAAAGAAATGTCATCGTCAGTGGCTAACGAGCAGCTGCCGCCACCTAGCGCGAGGTGCGGTCAGTGTCGTCGTGCGCTTGATTCAGGGCCAAAATACCGCACCAAACGATCCTCCTTTGTGAGCTTCCCTCGCTATCCTCGAGTTCGTCGTGCTGATATATATGACAATAGCTTCGCTGTCGCCGCTGCGCATTGGGCGAATCTCTCAAGGGCAAATGCCTCTTTAGGCAGTTTTGCGACGACCTATGCCCTATATGCTTGGAGGAGAAGCCGACAATTCACTTTACCTGTGAGAATGGGGGTCCTGCCCTCACCGGTCACTCTTTCTGCATCGCATGTGCACTCGGGATAAGGCCGCTGGGTTACGACAACGGCATACGCATCACGGAGGCCAAGGGGTGGCTTCACTTGTGTCTCCCTGAGCTTCCCGATCGCAAACGTATCTTGTGTCCGTCGTGCAGGGGCACGATAGTATATGCTACAAAGGAGCGTGCTGTCCCTGAGGGCGGCTTCGTGATCCCTGAGGGCGCAGTCGTTGTTGATCTGACCTCGAGCGGTGGCGGCAGAGGAGCATGCAGTGGCCCACAGAAAAGGAAGCGAAGCGAAGGATCGAGCACAGGAGAAAAAAGCAAACGAGTGGCGAGAGGGTCTTGAGTGATGCGATAGGAAGGCTAGTTACATAGACTTACTAAATCGTGGAATCCCTTTCGGGCTGTTCTGATGCTGATGCATACATGTAATTCCGGTCAACTGATCCATCTTCTCACCGCTCCAGCCACCGGAGCCGGGGCTCCAAAACCGTTCCGAGGACGGCCATGCTGCCGGCTTCTTGTGATGGCTATAGGGGATCGATTCCCCTTGCTTACATAACTACAGTAGAAGCAATAGCATCTAGCAAACTCTACCACTGCGACACTGAACTAATGCAAGCAGCTAAGCTTTCAGCAAGCTCTAACGCTCATATAATTAATTCATATATTGCACGCCTATATATGTGTTCAATACTATAGCATTGCAACCGTTCCCCAAAGAAACTGAAGAGACTTGAAAGACTGAAGAGACTGAAGAGACCAAACCCAAAAAGACTGATTGAAGTTGAAGGGGCTTTGTAGCCTTGTCTTCCTAAGGCATATCATTTATAATACTCCATTCCTCCTCTTTTCTCGTGTCATCCTCCTCCTCCTTTAACCTTTGGGTTACAGGGCATACAGGGTCTTGATCTTGCTTTGCCCTGACCCTATTGAGATACTTAGCAACTTTCGAAGCTGGGAATATTGCCTTGAGACGCGACATGTTGAAAAGAAGGATGCGGCCATCAGAGCCACGTCTCTTAGCAATTAAGATGACTAGAACAGTCCTCTTCGAAGCCTTCGCTGTCTGGACAGCAACAAGAACTGGATCGAGTTCATAAATGTTCGGAATATCATCTTCATCGTAAGATTCCACATCCTCATACTCGAGTTGTGGGCCACCGTTGTCTTTGAATGCTTTTCTCTCCACAGAACATGTCGAGGGAAGAACGAAGGCTTTGAAGTGCTTAAGATGCTTCACCGTAACCACAAGTTGTCCCCGGGGAAGGGCGCATACAATCTTCCCTTCTGCCCCCCCACTTACGAGTCTCTTCGGGATTGAAATGGAATCGGAGGGCGTCAGCTGCTTTGAGTTTTCGGAACTGCCCAAAATATCTCCCCAGGGGCTTTGCTCTCTCTGCTGGAGATCCTGAGATGGTATCCCAGCATCATTGGCTCTGACCATTGCAAGATCATCGGCCTCTTTGGCGTCTTGTTCCGCTTTTTTTGCATTCTGCAGAGCTTCGGGGAGTTCAACCGTCATCTCCCTAAACTTTCGCATTTCAGCGTCTTTTTCAGAGCCCTCCTTAGTCCTCGCGGCCTCTTGGATTGCGTAAGCCTTCTCGGCCAATGCATCTGCGTCTTGTCTGAGTTTGGCTGCTCTGGTAATGGCCTGATTCGCAGCATCCCTTGCTGCCTTTGCATCCGCAATGGCTTCCTGCCGTTTTGTCTCGGCATCGGGTATAACTGGCGGGCCCCAATAAGGCTCATTTTGAAAGACTTGAGCCATGGTCTTGCGCTTATCGGCATTTCCACAAGCCTCTACCGCCCTAGCAAGCTCCGATGAAACGGCTCTAGAAGCTGCTTGGACAAGGTCGTCATCCACGTTGTCGATGGAATCCTTGATGTAAGTGTCCAAAAGTTGTTGTTGTCGTTGCACCGCAGCAACGGCCGTAAAGGCCTTTCCAGTTTGGTCAAAGACGGATTTAGCATCATGCTTCTGGTATGCATCTTCAGCTGCATTGCTGGCGGCGACGGCCTCATCAGCCTTCAGTTTGGCATTATTGACAGCCGAAGCAATAGAATCTAAAAATAATGTTATCCGGTGGCTCCTATAGGATCTATTTGTTCTTCCTTACCGTCTACATTCTCGATTTTGAATCGAACCGCCGGTGTTTTGTCACTCGCACCTCTGGATGCGGCTGGAGCCACAGGATCTGGAGCCATGGAAGCTGGAGCTGGAGGAGCTGGAACTGGAGGAGCTGGAGCTGGAACTGGAGGAGCTGGAACCACAGGATCTGGAACCATGGAAGCTGGAGCTGGAGGAGCTGGAACTGGAGGATCTGGAACCACAGGATCTGGAACCATGGAAGCTGGAGCTGGAACTGGAGGAGCTGGAGCTGGAACTGGAACTGGAGGAGCTGGAGCTGGAGGATCTGGAACCACAGGATCTGGAACCATGGAAGCTGGAGTGGGGTTCGATCCCACACCTTGACTGATAAAATGATGCGGAAGTGGCTGAACCCATGCTTTGGCTTCAACAACTTCCTTCATCCACTCTTCATTGAGAATGGGGAATCCTTTTCCAATAGCATGCTGATATATTCTCGTCTGAGCGTCCTTGTCCTCACCGGCGGAGACCAAATAGTCGAATGTGGTGTCTTCAGATATTTTGTTCTGGTCGATGAGAGAAGCGATCTTGTGCTTTTTGAAGAAGCTCTCAAGTTGCGATCTGTTTTTGTCCGGGTGGACCTTTCCGTTGAAGGCGATTTGGTGAGACATGGTAGTTATCGGCTGCGAGGAAGGAACGGGTTCTTGGATGAATGGTTGCTGGGTCGGGGCACTTCGTCGCTGGGTTTCTTAAGTATATAGCTAGACCTCTTATTTTGAGTCATCTTAAACTAATATTTCTCCTCCTCTACTGTATAGTATTGTATTATATCAATATTAAGCCATAAGAAACCATATATCTTATATTTAAGCAGAGATTATATTTAAGTCCAGTTATTTAACTACATCACATACCTAAATATAGATCAAGGCAACCCAGCAAGAGAAGCAGAGTTATAGACTTAAGCGTTATGTTTAATACTAGTTTATTATCTGAGAGCTGGTAACACACTCTCCTACCAAAGTGATAACTGTGCAATAGACAGGCTATTTAATATTGGTTCAGTCTAAGAATAGTACATAGAGACTTGTATGGTTTAATCTAATTGAACCGAGTACGAGCTTCCGTAAGAGCTTCTTGCTGTGAGATTTCGCATCTCTAGATCCTGGGACTTTTGTTTCCTGAGCTGTTTTGCCCGCTCCCTGAGATTATCATGTAAAACTGTCTCAGAAGTCGGCAAGGCATCTACACTATACGGACGGTACTCTGTCTCAACGAAGGTAACTCCCATATCCCCGATGCTATCCATAGCCCCTTTTCGCACCTTTGCTGTGAAGGAAGGATCGCCACAGGCCGCGGAAAGTCAGTAGAGTGCCGTTAGTGCTAGAGTAGTGGTCTTACTTGAGACAAGCATGCGTCCTTGAAGCCTTTTGCGCTCCTCCTTGATCTTGGAAATAAATAGCTCATCGAATGGTTTGCGACCGACCGCTGGTTCAAGACACATCCAATGCCTCGATGTTAGTCTAAAGGGGGGCTCCCCCATTCTTGGACAAGGGTAACCGCACCACACGATCATGAAGTTCTGCTTTGTATTAGAACCTGTGTTTCATAGATCCGATATCCTACTTACGCTCTCGGGGTCTAGCTTCTGTAAAGCTCTCAACTGGTCTGCAACCCAGTCCATCTGGGAGTTGTTTTCCAAGTACCAAAAAACCTCGATCTGTTTTATGGCATCCCGAAAGAGTGGCTTCTGTGACAATACCTTTCTTTCCCTCACAAGCTCGTCTATTCTCCCAGACAACATGCTATGTGTCTCCGGACTTGCCTCTTGTTGTTGTATCCTGAGCCTCTGCTGCTGGCTTAGGAGCCCATCTATCCTGGATTTGATTCGAGTGTCATGCCGGTGTCTTTCTGCGAGCTCCAAGGCCATCGGAAGTACCCCCGCAATTCCTATTCCTTTAGCTAGAAGAATGACGTTCTCGTAGGAGCTGAGGGCTAGGTCCTGCCCCAAAGGTCCATCAAGAAGGATCCGCTGGCCTTTCTCAAGCTTGGCAAGGGCCGACATGTGCGAATTGCGATGCGATAATAGGAAGCTGATGTTGGAAATCTTGCCAGAGTAATTATCCTCATCAGGTGGATGCCAGAAGGCAACGGCAGGAAAGCTGTAGAGAAGGTTGTAAGGTGCTAGACGACCCGGGAAAAAAACGTTGAAGTAACTTCCTGCTGGCACACGGATCGGATACTTCAGAGAAACCTCAATCTTAGTGGCGTTTCGACCTTCCAGTATCTCCGTAACCTCACCAGAAAGCCTATAAAAGATGAGTTTGTGGAGCCTTAAGAACGTTGAGACCAGCCACATGACGCAGCAGAGGCCAACCAACGCCTGGGCCCTGAGTTTGGAAACTCGAAGCGCATGCCAGAACAGTGCCGAGACACCAGTCAATGTGACTACCCTGTGACTAAGTAGAAACCAGCGCCCTAGGAGTAGCCTCGAGAACCAGAAGGAAAAGAGGCAGGCTCCAAGAAAGCCACCAAAGGCCTGTGTATAGGTTAGCCGACCTTCCCAGGGGCGACACAGGCTCACTCACTACCCAACCTGAGGTGACCAGAGGTCCGGGCGTTGGACGCCGTAAGATGACTATCACTGCGTGGGAAACAGCTTCTATGACAGCGACCCTTCCAACCCAATGGTGGAACAGTAAGTAAGAGCTCCGGTGGATGTTCAAGGTCTGTACGATGGGGCCCATTCTCCCGCCGAGACAAAGAGGAACCGCGTTCACCCCGGCCGCAAAGGCAGCTCTTCTTTCCACTTGCCTCCAATCAATATCTTTGAATGGAGCAAGTATAATAAGCAAGTTGCCGATTAGAAAGACAGCGATAAGGATGGCTTCAAGGCGCGTGACACTGTCCCACAAGCGGCGACGTCGGATAAAGAGAGGATATGCTAGATGCCGCAAAAATCCGCTATGCAGATTCGGCGATATGGCGCTCAAGAGCCACAAAATCAAAGATAGAAGAAATATGCTTGCAAAGGCAATCAGGTACCAGAATGTGCTCTCCATGATGCTGAAGAGCCAAAGACTTGGACGTGGCATACAAGTCTGGATTATCAGGCCCCTTGATCTCTATGTATAGAAGGAGGAAAACTTGAAGGTTCTTAAAATAAGCATGCTTTATTTTCGATCAGGTTTCACCAGGCGCGAAGTGGCCTGGCTGACGTCGGTTTGACGCCGGAGGCCAGTGGGGCAAATCTCGGCGGCAACGCGGCGCCTCCGCCTGGGTTCCCGGACCATTGGCTTCCGGGGTCACGGAAGTGTGGGGCCGGCGAAAGCGCTTACAGGGCGCCTACTACATGAGGACGAAGGAGGAGCGCATCGATCTCCTCGTGTACCTGTTTTATTTAAGAGAGTGACCAGCGCCAATTCTTGGCCAAAGCAAACAGTCAGTCATCATGGCACCAACCACCGATCCGAGTCAGGTAACGCGCACAAAGACGTCTCGTCGACGTCGTTCTGAGCAAAACCGGAACCCTGGAGCGGGCATGAGAAACCGACAAAGGGGCCTCGCCAAGAAAGCCCACACTTTTTTTCGATTCTACGGTGGCCAAGTTGCTCTTGTCGTCAAGCGCGAAGACGGCCGTATCGGGGGATATGAGTCTCACGTCGGCCTTATACGGGAGTTCGCCAAAGCCTCTATCCCAGTGGGCGAGTTCCTCGGTCCTGAGGATTTCGACAAGGAGAGATCTGACACGCCAGAAACAACATCCCAGCTCGATGAGCTCACAGCATGTGTCTCGCCTCCCTCGCGGACACCCAGTCTCCACGGCACCTCTTCCACTGACCTATCCGATACTCCAAGCAGTAGCACCACAAGTGCCACTGATAGTTCTGTATCAACCGCTCTGCCACAGCAACCGTCGATAGACGCCGAGTGGTCGACCAAGAAATCCCCTCGGAAGACCTTTCGTTCTCGTCCGCCTCTGAAGTCACATCGGGCTCTTCAATCCAGGCCGATCTCCGCACGACTCAGGCTGGCTCTGATGTCATTTCTAGACAGTTGTCTGGCTTGAGGGAGAGTGGTAGCGCCAAGCTAGTTGTGATTGTACGACCCAATCTTCTCTATTAATACATTGTTCGCAATAGTTCCAAGAGCTTCTGAGTTTCCATCTGTACTGTGCTAGTCTCTTTGAATGGCAGACCCGGCTGCCTATCTCTTGTGCAAAAGGGACTGTCTAGCCCTTGATCTTTGATCAGATTCTTGATCTTATAAGGGCACCTGCTCACGTAATATCTCCCACTCCCAGCCTGGAGCTGGATGGTGACACTATCACCAGGAGATGACACTCCAATCAGGAGCTCCCTCATGAATGGCTCCTCGTTCCGGCAGCGACGCACAACATCATCTGTGCAGAGTTCAATTTCGGTCTGATCCAACGCCCCAGTTCCATACCATAGACGCGTCTTCCTCCTATATAGCCTGTATACCAAATCGAGGAGCGCAGGGCCAGGTGGTACACGGCATTGAAGCGTAATCGTGCATGTCTCGGAACCACGATAGAAGCTCGGGAGTGTATTCAGTTCGATGTAGAAGAGAGTCGCAATTAAGGAATTAGAGGTGACCTCCAATAGTTCTCGACTATATGGACCGCCGCTATAGCGTACGTGAACCTCTGCTTCCTCACTTATTCTGGCATGTCAGTCTCCAGTCTAGAAACGGCTAGGGCGAAACAGACTTGTTGCTCTGCCTCGGATGGCGCAAGATCTTTCTGCCAAAATCCAGCGACACTTCCTTATTATTGTATAGCCGCGGGTTACTAAGATCCCATGTTAGATGTTTGCCAAAGGCCACAGTGTCACCACGCCGAAGTCGTGCGGCTTTGAGGTGGCCAAGGTGGTGAGCGCAATCAGCGAGATCCCAGCCTTCTAAAAAGGCAGTGACGATAAAAAATATCCCTACCGATAAATAGGTCAGTGGCCAAAACTATGAAGATGGCTAACGCACCAGCATCAGATCCTATGACCCCGTCAAAATGTTCTTTAAAAGCCATTGAGCTAAGACCTATCCCGCAGCGGAGATCACGCAGAAAGTGCAGCACGTTCTCTCCATTAGTGCCTCTAAGGTCGAGAATTCTCTTACCCGCTGTGGGGGGTCTCACGACGATTGGTGACGAGTTTCGGCATTGGCATACTGGACAAGAGAGAAGTTCAGGACGCCACGGCACCTCGAGAGTGCCATAAATAAGGATGCATTCTCTGCAGAAACGGTGTTTGCAGTCCAGAGTCCAGTGCGGTGCTCGCAGGATGCAGAACGAGCAGTTAGCCACAGCCATACTGTTTTTGATTGCCCAGTCGCTTCGAACAAGCATGAGGTGACCATTTAAAGCGGCGGACTTCATGGCACGATTGTTTGTCGCAATGGTGATAAATTTGACCTTGACGTCGTGGGAAAACTCCGGACGCCTCATCCGCCTTCCCCAGTGCTCGGTAGCCTCACGGTAGAAATATTCAAACACAAGCCCAGGTGGAAACCCTGCGCACGATCTAGTTATTGGCTTTCCCTCTCACTTTCGTATGTTCTCGATACTCACAATGCGCGCCTGCAGGGTAGGCATCCAGGACCAGGGCCGAGGCCACAAGCGCAACGTCAGTTCTGCCAACGTCTCGCCGACTTCCCAGAAATTCGCCAAGCGCGTCTCTCAGACCATCTGGCGAGAGATGCGATAGAAGCCTTGAGGCTGAGATGACATCAAATGCGCCGGACGGTTGTTCAGCATGGTGGCGAATGGCCGTCTGGAGAAGGTATTTAAAATGCGGCGCCTTGAAGTCGAGGCAGTGGCCGGCGCGCCGGAGAACGGAGTCTGCCAGCGCCCTGTCTATCTCTAATGTGAGCGTCGAGCTCCCCAGTGTGATATTCGTGATGTGGAAAGCCTCGCTGGACCTTTGTCGGAGATCTGCATTGGTGTACGCTTTGAGAGCATCGGAGCTGCGGAGCATGGACGCGAAGGCAGCTACGAGACGAGAATGGACATGCTGGACTTGCGGCATGTCCTCATGCAGGAGCAAGATCCGTTGGCCTTTGGGAAACTTGTTCTCCATTGCGCTCTTGAACCAGCGACAGAACAGCTCAACAACTTCCCCGAACCCGAGATCGGGAACGAAGACGAGGATGACATCACTGAAGGGCGCTAGCACCTCCCCGTAGAGCTTGTAGGCGATGTGCGCCGCCCCGCGCTCAGCATGCTCCAGCACATGGCCATTTAGACCTCCGCCCCACGGCCGCCTTGCCTGAAACCGGGGCATGCCTTGATCGTCATCGTCTTGAAGGTGAAGCTCGCAGTCAAAGAGGAGCGTATCATCGGGCTGGCAAGCGAGTCCTACTGACCAATCTCTATGGCCGTGGTTGACGAAGAAATTCGACGTCACAAACCGTCTTTTGCAGCTGCTGCCAATTGCAAGTATTGCCTTGGGCTTTGCCGCCCCTAGATCATCGAGGATTTTATAAGGAGCTAGATTTTCAACGAGGTACGGCCCCGGGAGACCAGGGGCGTTCGATTGAAGCTCTAAGAAAGTCTTGGACGATGGCATAGTGAGTTCTTCTGCCAGCATTAAAACTCCTCGAGCGCATACGGGTGCGTCTTTCCTTTTATTACGCTTCGGGGGTTGGGGTGGGGGGGCTTAAAACAAATCTGACCCCAAGCCGTAGTTTCTTTTTTAAAACACCGACGAAATTTAAGCCCTGAGGACGGCTCTATAAAGTCCTCCATGTTTTTGCCAGGCTCCCCAAACCCGCGCAGGGTCTAACTAAAACGCAGACAATATGGCTTCATCTTCCCTTGGTGAATATCTTGAAGGGCGCATGCGTGTTCCCCTTTCGCTCCTGACTTCAGAAGGGTTTGCCGAGTGCCCCACAACCTTCTCGGATCGGGCGTCAGTCACCGAGTTTCAGCAGTTCCTCAACAACCCTGACCAACCAATCACCGGCATTGTGGCTCCGCAAGAGCTGGATTGCATCTTAGAGGAGCTGGAGATCACCCGACCGCAATTTCGGCAAACGCTCCTCAACCCACCTTGCATAAACAATAAGTACAAAATCGATTGCCTGCTGGGGCAACACTGCCTTGACCAGGCAAGGCGCTTGCTTGGAGACTCCTACGAGTGCACGGTGCGAATCTATGCCATCCCGCCAGGTGAAGACCCCCCACTCCACTCTCGCACGTCACTGACTCGGCCGCGTAGAGCTTCCTGATAAGTATAGTCATGGAGAGATCTGCAGGCAGGCGCTGCTGCATGATAAGGAGCCAAGCTTGTGCCGGCAATGGCTCGAAAGGCTGCCTCCTGGCAAAGAAAAACACATGTCGATGATATTCCTACGGTCCGAAATCTGGCGCGCCATGAAGGATATGGCTTCGTTACCAGGCTTATGGGAGGACATCAAATTGGGGAACTGGGCCAAGCACCTGGCAGCTCATGTAGACGAGCTGATCGTCGTGTATTGGAGAGATCACATGCGCAAGATCTGGGATGAGATTTTCGAAGGCCTCGAAGACCAAGAGCGCTACCTGGATCCGTATACCGCCCGGTTTGTCCAGTTTAAGTCTCCTGCCCGGAGTCAGACGGATCGACGAGCTATCCGTGACGAGATGGTGAAAGGATCTCTATTCCCAAACATCTCCAACCAGGCACAGAGAGATAAGCTCCTTGATAACATCGTCAAGATCAAGGCCGTCATCCCAAGCATCCTCACCTTCCATGAGAACATGCGGTACCTGACCATGGGCGCCAAGATATTGGCGAACCACATCGAGGTCAAGAGGAGGAAAAGGCGCCGAGGGAAGCCTTCGACGTTCCCAAGGCCACCAGAGAGCTTGGTCGAGAATCTGGGCAGAGACTGGAGGTGGGTCGGGAACTATGCGGAGGTCAGAGAAGGGCATTATCTTACAATCCATGAGCCTCTAGATGCAAAGGGCGCGTTTGTACAGTTGATCCTCATGGCTCTTCGTCTGTTTCCTTTCCTCGGATCTGTCTCTCCGCTACAAGACGTGAAAGGCTACGGAATGGACGCTTTCATCGACGACAGCTATAAACGTCGCCTTTGCATGGGTGCGCTCTGCTTGGGTTATCGCAACTGGAAAATCCTCGAAGGGATACAGATTTCTTCTTCAGAGGTCCCGCGAACTATTCCAAAGGGTCACTCGCTCTCAGACACGATGTCCGGCTGGCGCGGCGGGATGCCCACGATTAGTGTGTTTCAGAAACTGAGGGAATGCTCCTTCCTCCCCAGCCTTGAGGGAGCTGCGCAAGAACCTGCAGAGTCCGAGCCGGATCCATTACTCGTCAAAGCTGATTTTGTTCATGCCTTCTTCGGACACTGTCGTCTGAGTATTGATGAGAGCAAGCCGGTTGTCGACTCCGCCACAGTATTGCAACAACTAGCAGCAGCCGAATCCCTCAATGATGAAATGGATGGCCTGGAGTCTCATCAGAGACAACAGAGGCAGAAGGATCCTCCGCCAGGACGGACCCCGAAGGATCAGGGACATAAACGCCTTAAACAAGGCACGATGAGGCATGCTGCTGATTCCCCTGGAGGCCCGCCAAGGAAAGACCCAGCCGAAATAAAACGAATGGCAGCGAGCTCCAAGACCCAACTTAATAAGAATACAAAGCCAAAAGCACGACCCCAAACCCGGACTCTATTATCCCAAGAGCGCCTTGAAGCCGAGGTGGAATCCCATCGACTTGAAGATCAAGAAATGTTTCCACTCGTAGTGCCTCATGTGCAACAGCCAATGCCATCAACTATGGTCCCGGACGATATGTGCATAGACATGTCAACTGCCAGAGCATCCGAAGCGGTGCAAGGGGTTCGAGGCGAGCTTTTGCATCAGCAAACTGAGGACGCCACCCTAGTGCCAACGGTGGCTGGCGTGCAATATCCAACGCTGCCGGTGCCCGAGCCTGTCCCACAGATATCGCCCATCAGGAACATCGAAGAGGGGCAGGCATTAAATCGGATCCCAGATGAAACTCCACATCGGAGGACACAGAGTGTGCGAAGTCCTCAGAGGAGAGAAAGCCGTTTCGTGCCTTATGCCAGGCCTAGAAACGGATTACTGGAGAAACCAGTGACGACTAAGCTAGTTTCAGAAACCGCCATGAACACAGCTCCGGATGAAGAGGGACTGGCAGGACATGCACAGACTAGGTTAGAATCTGACGACTTCGTTCTCGAGGAAGAGGATGAAGATCTCAACCCGTCAGTCCCAAACAGGAAGAATTCTCCAGCGAGAGCTCCAGATCTAGAGAGTGAGGCCGACTCCGAGTTATAAACAGCATTAGTTTAGTTTTAGGTATTAGAGCTATCTTGATAGTGTGATTCCTTTATCTAGAGTTCAACCAATGATTCATCTCTGTATTCCGGATTAGAGCCAACATCAGCTAGTGAACCCAACGATACAGCTTAGTCGGAAGGTCCAATTCTTTAATACTCTGTCGATAAGAATGTTTTAATTTCTATCACCTGATTGTATAGTTCGTGAGCCTGTGATGTGCCGTGTTGCGCAGCATCTTCGGCGACCATCTTCAACTTGTTCGAAGCCTCAACTAGAACCAAGCCGACAGAACCGACAACATGCCTACTGATTGCCCTCCATAACATCATCGGGGCAGACTGATCGGCACTACAAGAGGTCAGACAGACGCAACGCAATTTGGACGGACATCAACTTCCCAGCGACGTCGGAGTAGATCACCATGAGGAGCGGGCAGCACCGGCGAGCTCGGTCCAGCATCGGCTAGTCTACATTCGCCGGTTTAATTGCTTCTTCGCCTGTGCTCGGTTCGAAATAGTTTCTTGAGCATCGAGGTAGAGATCCATAGCTATCGAGGCGTTCCTACGACCTGAACCCGACCTGCGTTTTCCTTGCCGCCTGCTGACAGCTATGGCCCCTTTCATCCTGTCTAACATGCTCGTCAAGGCTACATGCCCCAGACGACTCAACTGCTGTGGATGACTCCGGTCGTTAATGATGTGGTCTAGAAAATAAAACGCCGCTGCAGCGCCTAATATGGACTCCGTGATATCACGAGGCACAGCAGTCTCCGGCAGCAATTCTACCCAGAATCTATATACCTACTCCATGTTATTCATAAACGCAAGCGTCGTATCTAGGCAAACCAGAGCTCGGCTCAGCTGCTCCCTTCTCGACTCTGTGGATGTGGGTGACGGGGCAGGCACGCGGGGGGAAAGGTCATCGTCGATTACCATTTGGTCATCCATGTTTGGTGAGACCATTGTCGGCTGATGCTCCGTATCAGAGAGTATTGATCCGCGCTCGCGATTTCGAGCTCGTAGGCGCTCGGCACTGAGGCGCTAAATAAAGCCCACCGCCGGCGTCTAAACTCGATAGACTTGGTCTCAGCCGTTCTTCACCTGTAACCACCCCCTCACCAAAGTCACTCGTCGATAGGTCACTAGAATATGGTACGCGCACGAATTCCATTGCAAAGCGGTTTGCCTAACTCTTCATAATTAATCCATGTTTAAAATAAGCCTTCAAGAGGCTAATCAAACCTCCCAAGAAAGTATACGGCTTCAAAGACCACGACGGCATCTACCCCAACGGTACTGCTGCATCTCGCCCACAGCTAGGAATTCTACCTATTCATTTACGACTCCAAGCACAGAGATGTATATAGATGCAAAAGATCACAGCTGCCCTGATTGGAGTGGAGTGTTATGAGCCGTTGAGAAGAAAACCCAATCCATTGCCTGCGGGGTGATGGGACTTGAGGAATACGGACTTGGTATGGAACGAGGCCCATAGAAACGGGAGTCATAGCTCATTACCTTCTCACATTAGAATAGCTGTCCCTGTGCATTGGGAAAGGGGGGGCCACACCATCAAGTTCGTCGAAGCATTAATCACCTGCTTTAACTCTTGAATTTCGCGAAGAACGTCTTGAGTCTGGAGCGTCAGGTCCCTGACCTCGCGCCGAAGATCCTCATGCTCGCGGCGGGACTGGCGCTTGAGGTCCTCCATGGAGTCCTGGAACTGGTGCAACTCGTTGTAGAGAAAGGCATAGGCTGCGCGAAGAGTAGGATGCGTGTCCGCCGCCGCGGGCTCCAGCTGTAGACTAACAGAGGGCCGTCCTCTCCGACGAGAGTCATCCATGCCGAGTCTCATACCCTGAGCCGAACCTTGAGGCCGAAGAGAAGGCAGCGCCTCACGAGTCATTGTAAAAGATATGTTCAATTATGCGTGAGGATGGAAACCTTCACTGGGTCAGAGCAACAGCATTTATATTACAACTACCAACGACACAGGGTGCCAGAAACTGAATACAATTGGACAGGTGATTGTGACATCGCCACCCAGCCTGCAGGTGATACAACTGAAAGGTCCACTCCACTAGCAGTGCAGACAGGCCCCGGCTGGCAGAGGATCGGCAACCCCGGAGTGCGGAACCCTCCCGGGGCTGCACACCTCCGGGGGCCGGAGCCGGCGGGCGCGGCACAGCTGTAGAGCTTACGACGCCGTACACTTGGCCGTTACGGTATGATAGACCGTGAGAGTGGAGACGATCGAGGCCGTGAGAGCAGGTACGAGAGTAGTAGACATCTTCGAAGCAGTGCTCTCAAACACACCATCTCCAGTGGTTTGCCGTTCCGTAGACGTAGTCTTGGCTTCTTCCCTGGGCACTTCGAGGGTCTCTACAGCCGATGAGGCGGTGGAGGACCCAGAGGCGGCGGAGGACCCATCGGAGGTGCTCGGGCCCGTACTCTTTGCTGGCTCGGTGCTATCTGTATCCGGAGGCCCTGAACTCTGAGTCTTGGTCTCGATCGGTGCGGACAGGAAGCTCGTGCTCGAAGTAACGAGGACGGTGGGCACCGTTTCTACAAAAGTCCTCGACGATCTGGTTACAGTGGCCAAAGTCGTCTTTGTCTCAAAGGTCTCCACCAGGCAGCCAACCTGGCCATCTGCTTCTGAAGGGATGGAAGAGTCGGCACGGCCCCCAGAGATCACGCCGTGGTTGCAGCTTGGGGCCAAGCCAGCGCATTGCCTATGGCGAGTTAGCCGCTGAACCTGCCTTTCCTCTGGGTCAGGGGTCAGTACCATATCACGTCGACGTCCCCGTTTGGGCTTCCCTCCGGTACTTTAAAGTTCAGGACCTGCCCTCCATCACAGGACAGTGGCTTGAAGGTATACCGGATCGGGAGAAACGAGGTGTCTGAGAAGTACAGGGTGGCCTCACAGCGTGTCTCCGTTGGGAAATGGACGCTGACGGGCGTTAATTTTGGAACTAGACTTTGCGTGACCGGAGCTTACACGGCAGAGAGGGTGGATCTTCCAGCGTCAAGCGCCAGGACGGGCTCCGCCAGGCACAAGGGGTACTGCAGCGAGAACGCCCATGCTTCGTGCAGGAAGAGGGCCGTGAGCGCGAGTGAAAACTTTGGGTACATCATGATGGATAGATGATGAGTTGCTCAATTGGAAGACAGCAGGATGGAGGAAGGCGGTTAAGTATGCGCGCGCGTTTATTAGCAGCAATCGTGACCGAACCTCAAGTCTAAAATTAATCAACCAGTGCCCTTTTTCGCGCTCGATAAGCGCCCTGGCCCATAAAATTATTATTCGCATGTCTGCTGAGACTCCTTTTAAGACTGAGCTTGTCCTGTCCGTTTGGGAACGACACAGCATCACAGTCTCTTCCCTCATTCCAACGCCCATCATGGACGCCAGCAACAACGACACTCTTTTTGACTTTTCCCAAGTTCTAGAGCCGGCAGATTACGCCAGCCTACCTTCACTAGATTTTGACCCATCCACTCTCCAGTCCCTTGCCGACGCTACCAATGGCTCGTCCTTATCCGCCCCCCAGGCGAACATGCAAGCTTTGGGGTACCCGGAGATGACGGGCAATGGTTGCCAAGTGTCTGCATCTGACTCCTCCAATGAAGACCTCAAACGGTGAGTTGCCTGGGGCGCATCTTGAAGAGCTGTGCTGATACCGATAGTGTCTTGCAAACCATTTCACTGCGACTAGAAGATCTGGAGAAGACTGTCTCAGCTGGCAACTGCCAACTAGACCATATTGGGTTCAATATAGATAGAGCGTTGACAAAACTGCTTAGTGCTACGGAGGATTTTCAAAAGAGTATCGAAAGTCTCCGGAAGAGCTTGAGGGTGTTCACTCGTGAGCTGGTGAACCATTTGCTTGGATGGAGCGTTGAGGACGACGACGTTGAAACGGGGCTAGTCACTTGACTAGGAGCTAATGCGGGGCCATTTAACGCTTGCATGTAATGTACATACGCACTCGCATGAGTAGTGGTGGCGGTGCTAGATAAGGCCCGAGCGGCGGGGGGTATTGTACTTTGTACCTCTGCTTCATGCAACCAATTTAAGTCCCTTGTCCGCGCCTGCGGAGCACGCGCGCTCTTCAACGTTCATCACCATCCTCGTCAATATGCCCGCAACCGAGAAACACCTGCCGCCGCTCCCGCGAGAGGGCGAGTCGGCCAGAAAGGCTAAGCCGGGAACGGTTATGTGCTCCGGCCAAAGAATGGATCCTGTCAACACTCAGATTCCACATTTGGAGGGGCAGATCAAGACCTTGCAAAAGAGAATTGCGATACTCGAGGCCCTCAACTCGAAATACCGCCAAAGGCTGGAGGGACAGGAACGGCACACTGCCAGGGTTTTTGGTGCCATTCGTTCGGCCATCGAAGCCTTTCATGAGGAGGAATTCGGGGGGCTGCCGAGCGAGCTGCATGGCGACATCGCGCCAGGGCCATTCGACGAAGATGATTGGGTTTGAATGTTCTTCACATGTATACCTCTCGGCGGCTAAGCTCTGACCTTGGGCCAGTAAAGGATTCTTCATGTACTCCGCCGGCGGCTTCGCGCTTCGACAGCCTCTCGGGCGCCGAGGGTTGTGAGCTGAGATGTTAGCATTAGGAGTCCTTGATTAAGAGCTGTCAAGTTAAGTCAATGCGCTATATAATTTGGTGCTTGTGCATCGAGGGTAGAGTCTCCAGCAAGCACAGTTCGAGTTTCCCAGGTCCTTCCTCCACAATGGCACCCATCACCTGCAAGGTCATTGACTTCAACATGACCCCAATCCAGGGTATCTATGCCCTTCTCGAATGCAAAGATCACGATGGCAATGTATTTGCCAGGTATGAGTCATTTTCAGACGACGGGGGCAATATCCACTACTGGTTTGATTGCATTCTGGCGGATAAACCCCAGGAACTTATTCCCAAAATCGTTGATGTTCTTCATTGTCCTCGAGTCACCTTGACTTTCTATCCCGGACTTAAGACTGCCTACTTTCCTTGGGTCAACATCCACACGGACGTTCAGCTGCTGGATAAGGGTGGACACGAGTTCATTCTCTCCATTCGCGCGAATGCCGCCAGCTATTCACTGGATCACGCCGTGATTCCCGCTCTGCTGCCGGGAAACACCGAAATGGATTGGGAAGGGACCCCGAAGGAACAGGAGATGATCGATTTCGACATGGGGCCACCTCGATCGCCTTCCCCTCTACAACTGCCCTCCCCGGTCATCAAACCCCGCCAAAGGGCTCCTGCACGGAAGAACAAGGGTGGAAAGCTGAACAGCGGTTCGGACGAATAGACTGGATCAAATTGGCCGATCGTATGGGTCGATGAGAGGGGGATCGGCAATTGATCAGTTCATTTCTGAGATTGACCTAAATTAATACTCCTATTTCCCTGTTTCTTGGTGATAAGGCTGGATGAGGTTACATGATTCACTCCCAGCTGACGCCATAGAGGTGTAGTGAAACCTAGTCTCACTTGTCGACTGTTGGGCTGATACCAGGGGTAACCGCTCTGCCGGTACACCCTAAACCGAAAACTGCAGGCGCCGAGCGTCAGCCGTAGGCGAGCTTGTTTCCCCTTCCCTCACATGTTGGCTCCCGGCACCGTCAGTTCCTAGTGTTCCGACACATCATGTCCAGGGAGTCCTTCCAGGTGTTAGCAAAGAACGGAGGAATTCCGAACACGAGCTTCTCACCAAGTGACGCACAGTAAGCACAAGACGTTGGTTCTCCCAACGCAGCTGCCTCAGCTGATGTTGTGTATCTTCGAGCAAGGCCTCGAGAAGTGCCAGGCGGTTTTGGCACACCATGAGCGCGAGATTAGTACGGCCACTGCGACGTCGTTCTTCGGCTAATAGCGATGATGCTGCGCAACATGAGGTTTCTGGGTTCGCATAAAACGGGTTAGAAGAGCTCATGGTGAGAGAGGACAGTTTTCTTAAGAAAAGTAGTGAAGCATTTGGTCATTCAAATACCCGCCGAACTTGGCTCCCCCAATATACTGCTCGGAGTCGAACCATGCTGTCACCAGTCTGAGCAGCTCGCTTATCAACTTCCTGTGCCGTCAAGTCTGACCTGGCTCAGCCAGGTTGGTGTGGCACCCCAAACCGTTCTGTCGGGTCCACGCTAACCCCCATAGTTATAGTAGCAAATGCATCAGTGAGAATACGATCAATTCCCGGACCTCTCGGAGACTTTTCCGCGTTGCAAAAGGTCCCATTGACCTCCTTTACCCCTGTCACCTTCTCAAGGGCGCCTGTCACTTTCTTTCTGACCAACCTTCCTTGACGGTGTCTGACTGCGTTGCCTCGGGATTTGACTCGGGAGTTCGTCTCGATTTCCACGACCCTCATGCTAGCCACCTGGCGAACAGCCCCCGAGGTCACCTACTTCGCGATTCGTCCCAAGGGTGAAGTCGGTGGTCGACCCAGTCTCGGGCGAGGGACGAGTAAATGAGCAAATGCCTCTTGAATCGCGACTATAAACTATTTCCACAGTAACTACTAAATTACATTGTCCATGACCAAGGGTTCGCGTCATGCAGAGCACAGTAAACCCCACCTGACCTTGCCGCTTCCCTGACGGTCCACTCCGTGCCCGCTATTGTTTTCCTCACGCTGCTGTAGAACGACTTGGATCGCATGCAATCCGACTCCGGAGTATTCAGAGCCACGATATCTGCCAGGCGTCGGAGTCGGCATAGGGGAAGTCCAAACTTCTCGGACGCGAATGAAGCTCGACCTCTTGCGCAAGCCTCCAAAGGACTATACATGGCCGAGAGCTTCCTCTCAAACTCCACCCAGTGAATCGATTCAATGTTGCGGCGCCGGTCAGCAAGCCAGCCGTCGACCATGTCGAAGTTTGGTTTACGGATAAAGGCTCGGTAAACGTCCCCATAGTCCAGAAACATCGTTTGATCGTCATGGAAGTGGCGGATAGTGGGCTCACGAGACTCAGAAGGTCGGAACGAGTAGCCCCGATCTTGATACTTTGCTATCGCCTTCCTGACAGCTCTTGAGTCGTGACTCCGTTCCCAGAGCGTTGGCTGCTTTCTGCTAGCATGATAGTAATACAGGTGAGCCGCACACCATCCGCCGATGAAACACTGGACGTGGGTGGCATAGAAGTCTTTGATAAAGCTCAGACAGCTTCTGATGCCTTGGTAATAACACCCAATGATCAACTGCACAGGTTGAATGCCTTGGGAAGTCTCAACGGAGCCGTGCATTATGTTGAAAGACTGACCAGAAGAGCTCTCGTAGGCGTCTTCATAAGAGGAGGTTTGGGGGTTGTCGGGTGGCTCGACGCAGGTCTTGCCGTCGGCGTCCCGAGAAATCATATAGCTCCCCGCTGAAGGGAGGGTGCACCTGAGTGATTTGAAAGACAGCGTGATCTCGTAAACCACGCTGCCCAACAGCTCCGTTGCCACGTCTGGATCAGAGTCTGCGACCCATGACATGAGAGCCTCCAACACATTGGTGCTCACCTCCACTCGTCCGTCTCGCAGAAGAGCCGCCGTGATGGCATCTACTTCAGACTTCCAGGTTACTCCACAGACCGACAAGGCGCTGATCATGTCGGCGACCGACTCTTTGTACCCAGGAACATAAAAATCCCAGTCAGAATCGACTCTAGCTGAACCAGGAATGAAGAAGTCCAGCGCTCGAGAGCCGCTAATAACACAGCCAGTATCGAACATAGCCGATAAGAGGGTGATTGGATGCTTGAAAGCCTTGGACAAGTAGGTAGAAGGATTGATGCGTGTGTTGTGGCAGCGCTCCAGGAGGGCATCGCCAGCAAACGCCTGCTTCAGTGCTAAGGAGTCATCGACGTTGAGCTTGCTGATAGCCTTTTGAAGTTTGGCCTGATGAGACATGGTCGGTTGTGTGAATGTCTGGCGAAAGAATAGGAAAAGTTGAAAACTCAGAGTCATTGAGAATGATTGTAATCAGCGGCAAAATTGCAACGGCGTCAAGGTTGAAGTTATACGCCGCTGTTAGAAGTAACACTCTATCCATCCGTCTGGCCTGGTCTGCCTCGCTAGAATTGACACTTGAGGCGTGGGCATCTATTTTCGGGGCGGGTGAAATTTAGCCTCCCGACAGCCATATATAATGGAGGCCAGCCATGAGAGTCGTTTTGCTTCGATATATCACAGACTCGACGATGGATCTTTCAACTTTTCATCACCAAGGCGTCTCTGGTCAGTACATGTATGACCTGCTGACATACTGGCGTAGCCTGGGCTATAGCCAGGAGGAGGGTGAGATTGTTAATCGATGCTTAAGCGGCTCATCCACCTCTGAGTTGTTCCACAAAGTCTCGAGTATACCAGTGCCAACTTTTAGGGACGTCGGCCACCTTCTAGTCAATAATTTTGAGCATTACGAAGAGGTGCCCGCATGGCAGGAGGTATGTCTTCTAAGAGGACGGATTGATGCCGGGAAATCCTCCGCCGCAAGTATCCCGGAAGACATCAAGACGCTTTTCACATGCGTTGCCCATGTTCTTCCAATGCGACTAGCACAACGTTGCGTGCGTGGAAACCCTCCTCCTTGGGGCCGTCGAGCTGACAGAGGAAATAGCTGAGGCGTGACCCCGTTATGAGATCGTGTCGCTTGAACGAAACGCCATCGTGGTACAGGGAGGCCTTTGACGAATACAGGGAAAGACAATTGCCCAGGATATATGGGCGCATGGCAGTGCGTGAGAAATCACTGCGCAGCGATCTTGTGCATGCCCCTGGGCGGCAAACGCCCCTAAGCGAAAGTAGTTCCGTAGTGGAGTTCACACAACTATGCCAATCGGGGAAACGCGAGCGTTAGTGGAGGCGGGCGGTTTAGCTAAATATAACTCTCGATCAATTGATGGTTGGCAGTAGCCACTCGTGACCCTGGGGCCGAAGCACCTGGTTCCCCGGACCTGTGAATCTATCTGTTGATAAGCGCGTGAACTGTTCCCGTGGATCTCAATTTTACGGCGACTTGCAGTAGCTTCTCCTCCAATAAAACAAGGCCCTTCAACTCCAGACTTGTCCGATGCTGAGGCTCAAGCGCCCGTTCGTGGCCCGGCAAGTTAGGCGCCGTAGCCGAACGTTGTTGTGCCCGAGCCTAGATGGGGGTGCTGCCCGTCTACTCGGGGAAATGACTGAGACGGGAACGCCGTCTGTCGATCTAGCTCTCGACTGCCGCGATCTGACTTCTAAGCGCCTTGCTTTTCTACATGTCTCGTGAACGATTTATAATACATGCTATTTCTAGCACATCAAATATTTAACTGCCCTTCTACCTCCTCTGCTATCAACAGCTCAGCCATACAATCATTCATCCCCTCCTCTTCTTCCAAAATGTCCAGAGTACGAATCCCTCTCGATCTCATCGAGAGCTCCGTCACGGGTATCTATATGGAGAACCTCATCTCATACTGGTGTGATCGGGGTTTGACGCCTAAACATGCCGAGGCCCTCGCCGGTGTATTAAATGCCTGGACCCAGCGTGACGACTTGTTCATCAAATGCCTTGCAAAAGAGAAGAGTATTTTCGAAACAGTCCGAAACCAGATGATGCGGTCCCTCGATATTTGGGAGGAGGTTCCGGCCTGGGATGAAATCTGGCGTCTTAGGCTGGCTTTTGATCGAGATCGCAAGATTAACTGTCACCCTAACGTCAAGCTCTACACAATCATCGTTTGCAAACTCTTGCCAGAGATGATAATGGAGGTTAGTGATTGTCAGTTTGAATACTCCGCGCTGCTAACGGACTTATTACAGCGTAATGAACATGAGGATGTTTGGAGCCCTAGGAACACGGTCTCAATCGAACTATATGACACCCCGGATTGGTACCAAGAAAAATTCAAGGAGTATCAGGCGAGACAGGCCGAGAGAGAACAATCTCACCAGAGGGACCAGGAAGCCGTACTCAGGTATAAGGCTCTAACTCGTGGTGCCTTCAACAATGAGGCTAGTGACTTCGCACAGCAAGTCCAGCTCCCTCTTTCAGAAGACAAGCTGCAAAGACTGCTGGAGGAGCCTCGCCTTTACCCTCTGGATTGGTGGGCGGGCTTGGAGAAGGCTGGGTTCAAGGCTGGGTCTCGTGGGCCGTTCGGTTCTTCCCCTTGGCAGCCACCCGACTTTTCTTCGAGACAGCAGAAGGAGCTCGCAAACCCCTTCTCCGAAGCGCCCGCGACTCTTGGACATACTCTCGCTCCGAACTGGATGCCACCCAATTTCACCTCCTTGGCTTCCAAGGCATCGTCATCTACAAAGGCGCCGCTATTTGGAAGCACATCAAACGCACTATTTAGCGCATCACCATTGCCACCCGATTTCACCTCCTCCGCTTCCAAGGCATTGTCATCTACAAAGGCGCCGCTATTTGGAAGCACATCAAACGCACTATTTAGCGCATCACCATTGCCACCCGATTTCACCTCCTCCGCTTCCAAGGCACCATCGTACACAACGATTTTTGGAGGCACATCAAACAAACTATTTGGAAGCGCATCACCATTGCCACCCGATTTCACCTCCTCCGCTTCCAAGGCATCGTCATCTACAAAGGCGCCGCTATTTGGAACTAGGGAGCACGGATCGCCAGTCTCCGTGTCCCAAGGACCTGAGCAAGTTAAGTCTGGAGGTAACCTGGGTGTTACGGTCTCTGACTCGGTGGAGTCAGAGGGCTCTTAGAAGTCGTCAAATTTCTTACTTGAATAAAGCCAATAGGCTTCTGGGAGCTGCTTGAGTTATATCTAGTTATTCTTAGGAATTGCAGAGGGAAGGCCATCTAAATTGCTATTGACGTCACGGGCCGGCTGGACAGTGTAGGATGGGTCACGTTAGCTTATTCGATGTTCTTAGAGACCAATTTGAAGTGTAGTAATAATTACTGAGAGTTAAGTTTGGCGACAAGAAGACCATATGCATAACTCAATCGGTGAAAGTCTAGCACCTATTTCTTTGTCGATTACTTGGCTTCGGCATGGAACTACGACTGAAGCCATAGAACGAACTGCTTCTAGGATGCCATCTACGTCGACTTCCAAGTTACTCACCTTCACGATTAACTTGAACTTTTCCGATCATCTGAAAGGTGCAGTTCGCCATGCCGGCCTAAACTCTCCCCTCGCCTCTTTCTTATCACATGGTTTAATATTAGCATGTAAAATGCGTCTAAATAAGACAAGGGCACATTGAATTAATTCGAGTCGGCGCAACAGAGATTTAATTTTAGGAGCTTCAATACTTAGATTCACTATTCAGTCATTGGAAAATACCCGTCAACTCCTTCGACTTATTTCTCCCTAGCACCATGGATGCCGGAGACAACTCTCAGGTTTCGCCTAAAAGCGGCCGTGGGCGTGTATACATCTGCCTTGCATCGGCATTCTCTGGAGAAGTTCCTCGCGATGTGGCTCAAAGGATCCAGAATGTTCTGAGAAGCCAGCCTCATTTAAATGACCCACGAAACTTCATCCAGACCATGACCATTGTGTGGTCCCTTCTCAGTGAAATGTCCTTCGAGGATGCTTTGGGGGTTTCCAGTTCAACAGGAAGAAACGCAAGCGCCCCCACCAAGGGCGTGGCCGACGATGGTGCTCCAGGGGGCAGCACAGGGGAGTGTGGGACTCCAGACCACCCGCTTTGCACAGAACCACGAGGCGCCGCGTCCTTCGCATATTCAAAGTCTCAAGGTAGGTATCTAATATAATTGTTCTATCGCTTTTCTAATAGATGGTCAGTACTCTACGATTTAGCTATTAGGCTGCCTCACAGTGGTAGAACCTTGACGAAGAAAAAGTCAGTAAGAAACATCCTGAGGGAGGAGAGCCTCAAAGTCCGCCCCGATTTCCACCAGCTCGCATCAAAGGGTGAGTGAAGGGATCTACACACGGCGCAGCATGTCAAACTATGAAGACAGAAACGGGGGCTATCAGACAATTCTTTCATTCTTTATTTATTCTTATAGTTGAGGTAAAATAGTCCAATGCAAAGCTTGTTGGTGCCACGTACGCAAAGACACCAAGAGAACACTAGACATGCAACCCAACTCACTCTCCGTCTAAACGTGCATCAGAGGCTCTGAATGCAAAACAAAAGGCGGCTGTGGCGGGAAGAAAAGCGTGAACACACAGTTCCTGCTCTGCTCAGATGTGAGGTTGGTAAGCCAGAGGAATGTAGTGTAGCGGTTCTTGAGCTCGGCAAGATGTTTGATCTCTTTGGCAACTAATTCGCATTGTGCCGTGTCGTTGGCATCATCAAGCAAGTAATGCAGCAATCTTGCCACAGGCAGCAAAGCGGGCGAGATGCTCCGGCAAGAGGGGAGCATATACGGTTTCTGGTGGTGATGAATTGCCTTCAGGAACCTGATGGCGTCCTGGGTCCGGCCGTCGAGGTGGTAGCCCCAGGCAAGCTCCCGAGCAATCGGGTAGAGGATTTCTTCCAGTTCCATCGCGGTAAAGAGACGCCAGGCAACCGCAAAGGCGTCTTCGACGTGTGATTGTGGCAAGAATTGACGATGCACTGCAAATTCCAGATCTGCGGTGATCTGGCAGATATCTGCGTATGGATTGGGGCTGTTCCATACGCCACCACAGCTCTTTGAGAGTATACGCGTGATGAGTACCTCGCTGTGCCTGCGAAACACATTGTGCATCGCCCGGCAGGCTTCAGCAACTGAGGAGAGGCTTTTCAAGTCCGGCAGGTGCTCAAAGACCAGGAGTATCACCTCCACCGGTAGATCGAGGAGTGGGGGCGATCGGGTACGGAGCATCCGCCTCCTTGCCTTGTGTTTGCGGCGTGGTGTTCCTTTGCAGGAACGGGGAGGCATGGTAACTTGAGAGTGGAGTTCAAAAGTAATCTCGGGTCAATGATGAGGAAGGCTGGCTGGTTAGTGAAGCACCAGGAGGGCTGTCATTGTCTCTATTTATGGCCAATATCTCACCCTGAGCAGCCAATCCTGAACACCACGAGCAGGTAGGTCCTGTTCAATGTAGCTGCCCATCATCCCACAACAGATCTCCCTCGGCGCATGAGCAGATGCAAAAGTCCCCCGAAAGCCCGAGACCCACACCCACCTCCGGACCTCCGGGGCCGGCGAGTGTGGACGTTGTGGGGCCCGTTCGTCGCCGAGCAAGCGCTTAGCCGAGCATTATGACTGGCTATCACAACTTCACGATCCCGAGACACCCGGACTTCCACGGTCCAAAGACAGAAAAGAAAAATGAAAGAATCAGATCATCAACACGTACCTCCCTTGCTCCCCCCTCCCCAGCATTATCAGTAGTCCTCTGCTCTTAGACCCAGCTTTGTCCGACACGTCCTTCTGTGCTTTCTTCCTACCAGCTCACTTCTCTACTGTGAGGTGAAAGTCGATGACGGGCGCAAAGAGAATACTAGATCACGAGGGCAAGGTACAGTGGTGTGCGGGTTCAGCGTCAGTAATTTCACATTGTAGCTTCGACTCTACAGGACGTCCACCGTATTCGGACTATGCATAGATCCACCCAGTAGCTAATTTTAGAATGAATGGCATATATATAAGCTCTTGGAAATTCTCATTGCTGTAGCCATATTCTTTCTCTTGCCATCGTTCTTTATACTCTATACGGTCAAGAGCACGGACATCTCCCTCTTTCACAATGGTTTGGGATTTGAAAAGTAATGGCCTATACAGTGTCAACATGGGTAAAGCACGCTATCGAACTCGCCATATCTCAGTGAAAGTCACTGATTTTCATATTACTGGACACGGAGTGAAGACCACTTATATTGACGGTGAACCTCTTGACCGTCCAGCAAGCAGCTTATTCGAAATTCGCCGCGTGCATCAGAAAGCTCTGCAAACTGCTGAATCGGAGCCTCTGTTGAGCCAAGCCGAAAAGCCTTCCCTGAAGATTGGTATGGACCGTGTAGCCAAGTTTCCTCCTGGAACAGGTCTCTACGTGCAAACACAGAAGACGCTATACATCTGGATGCTTCGAATCTAGAGATGCATCTTGCACGGGGTTCCTACAACTATCACGAAAGAACTACCTGCTCAGCATGATGACTACCATTACATCATCGCTCGCAGTGGAGCGCAGTTAGCGCCAGATGTTCTAAACACAGTATACCTTTGAGAACGCCCTGAACGACTTCCGGAGCAACGTTGTACTGTTAATGAGGATCCATGGCCTGGTTGAGTGATGCTACAGTACAAGAGTGGCAGATGAAAACATAGAATGATCTTTTGATTGGACCTCTGTTCTGGATGCAAAGATAGTGTTCTGTCCTCCAATTGCGCTCAATAATTCATCTGCTCCTCAATGGCCGCAAAGTTCAAGTCCTGCCCCTGTACAAAACCCAAGCTACCCTCCTGAGTCCCTGGGAGCACTTTGATGTCCATGCAGCTGGTGTAAATCTCCTCTGATACGCTGGGGCCGAGGTTGGGCCAAACCCAGATCCAGTAAAGGGTATACCAGTTGGAGATATCAGAGGGGAGCCGAACGTCAATCTGGCACCACAGGTCGGCTCCTGAAGGGTACAGGGCAGTTTTTGGAAACAGCCTCTGCCTTTCACGTGAGAGGTAGCTATCATTGATTTGGTAGCACTGGCCATCATCAAAGCTCCAGGTACCCAGTAGCCTACCACGGGCACTACCCCCCGTGCCCTCTCGATTCCACGCCCCATAGACCGAGGCCAGGTGGTCGTTCCCATGAGGCATGGAAGTTCCATACACGAACACTTCCCCGCTGCCTGCTTTGTGTGGCGAGTTCCGCAGCATCGTCACATGACCATTCTCCTGATACTGAAGTGCGACGAAATCCCCTGCATGAGCTTTGAGGGCGGGGAACTCGACGCTGTACCGTCTAGTAGCCTGTGTTGCCTTGCAGATGGGCTCGTCGAAGTCAGTCAGCAGTGATTGCATGACAGTGTCGGTGAAGGCGGGATCAAGGCGAGACATCGTTCCACGGATGTATCCTGGGTCTCCAATCATAGTCCCATTGAGCTCAATACGCATCAGGCGTTCAACCCACGAATGGCAGAAGACAAAAGGGGAAATTGCAACTGCAAAGAGTACACAGAACAAATCAAAGAACATTATGGAAACTTGGCGATTCGTAGTACATTCTCATCTCCACTCTCCCGAGTGCAGCTGACCCTGGATTATAAGTGTTCACGGCGACTTTTCACCCCTCGGAGAGTTACTGGGAACCATGGATAATCTCTACGCCCAGACTTATATTAAGCCTTTACCAGTACTTCATGCGCATCGACATTGACTCTGATCCCGCGGTAAGCCTGGCTTTACTAGTAACGCGAGCTCGTCATTTTTAGCAGGGGGTTGGTTATTTTTAACGCGGTTGCTGGTAAAGTAGGTCTCTCCCGCGCGGTAAGCCCGACTTTACTAGCAACGCCGGCTCGTCAATTTTAGCAGGGGGTTGGTTATTTTTAACACGGTTACTGGCAAAGCTCACGGCTGGAGGGGTCATGTTGATGGTAACCAGGAGGCCGCAACCTGTGTGTTACTAGTCAATTCCCTGCCCATGTCTTGTTTGTTACCAGCACCATATGCACACCAAAAGCTTATGTGACTGGTAACAGCGCTTAAGGTCGTTACCGGTAACCATAAGGTACCGGTACCCCAGTTCAATGGCTTGCCAGTAACAAATACATACCGGCAACCATTTCATATGGCTTACTAGTAACAAATATGTACTAGCAACCTAGTTCATACAGCTTGCCGGTAACAAATGCGTACCGGTAATACAGCTTGCCAGTAACTCCGACGTACCGTAACCACCTCTACCAGTAAACAGGCGATCTTCTCTGGCTGCTTGCTGGTAACCGCCTCACACACGTGTGCCCTATTACTGGCAACCAAGGCACGCGCACCCAGGCGCTTACCGGTATCCAGGAATCACACACCCCAAGCCTTACCAGTACTCTATCCTGTACACAATGGCTGTTTGCCGGTACTGACGATGAGAGCTGGTCAAATCCACGTGACCGTTTCGGTCAATCTTACCAGCACTCACGCATTGAATCTCAACTGTGCTAGATTTAACCTCTTGAATAGAAAGACGACCTGTACATCATCATAGACTGGGGATACATGTTCTACTGCATCTCGAAGAACACAATGGCTAGCACTGACCAAGACTGGATACCGGAAGGCCTCCTTCGTACACTGCATGTAATCTGGCCGTCTGTCAACCCTGAAGGTTTCGATTTTGAAGACGACCCAGCCGGGCCCCAGCTTCTGGATGACTTGAGGTGCTTCGACTGTGAGCATCAAAATTCACTTCTCTTCAGTCCTGCGCCGAGCTCTCCCAGCGATACACACAGTATCTCGACCTATTCTTCGCTCGCCGCCTCCGAGGCTCCAGAGCTCGCCTTCGAGCTGAGGTCACCAGCAGGATCTGATGGTCAGTCATTGACGATCCAACTTAGAGGTCACACTGACAGCTGTAGGGTCTTTTGGCCTGGATTCAGTACTGGAAGATATTCCCTATGATGAGGCTATGATTGTAGATGAAGTAAGCAATATCTTTCGCTCAGGATGTTTTGGTGAAAATGAAGAGGAAATTGTTCTGTCACTGGCAGACGGGCTTGCACTTGAAAACGAAGAGGACCAGGAACTCTTTTTGGCACTGGCACATGATGCACTTCTCCAAGGTTAGAAAATGTGTGGATGACCCTCCTCCTCCTCCATATCCTAGGAGGTCGCAGGTCGAATCACACAAGGGAGCCAGCATCACACTGAACTTGTTATCGATAGACCGCTACGAAATGGGGGGCTCAGGTCCAACAAAATCCCGCATTGACTCCGTTCATGAAAGGCCTGCAGGGTCGGCCTCCGGGGAATGAAAAGTGGGGCCGCCTCGGGGGTAGTAGGCCGTCGGCCCGGTTCTGGGGGGCACCCTCTGTCTGTGATTTAAAATGTTGGTCTCTCGCTCCCCTTTGAGCTTTTCCTCCCATCGATCGCTACAATTTCAGAAAAATGCCTGCTCTCCTCGCCCCAACTCCTATCAAGTTGGTGGGCCTTATGGCTCTCGTTGCACTTACACTTTTCGCCTTGAATTTCCACCCAAAACCATCAGGGTCTTCTTACGCTTATGTCTTTTATGCCACTCAGGATACATATGCATGTTCTGCTGCGGTCAACATATACCTTCTCAAATCTTTTTTCAATACGAAACACCATGTCATTATTTTTCTTTCACGTGATGTATCCACACGATATCGGCCTCTTTTGGAGTCCTTAGGAGCAAGGATCATCGAGGAAGAGCCGATGCCCCTTCATCACGATACGATCTCTTACTATCGTGGTTGCTTGCTCAAACTCGCGTCTTTCCGGATACACGAGATAGATCCGAGCTTACAAAGGATCATTACACTTGATGCAGACCAGCTGGTTCTTGGCAATCTGGATCATCTCTTTGACCTTCCGATGCAAGACTTCCTTGCCCCAAGTGCATATTGGCTGGATGCGACATACTTGAGCAGTAACCTCATGCTAATAAAGCCAACACCTGGACAATGGCGCCTTGTTCAACATGCTCTGGCCGACCCTTTACCCCAGCAGTACGACATTGATATCATAAACGTCCTATTCCAAGACAGGCCATTGCGACTTTCGGGAAAGTATACCACCTTGAATAGCCATTGGGGAGATTGGAACGCGCCTCCATGGTTCGACTCGTCAACCACATCAGCATCTACGGAAGATTTGGATGATTTATACCATCAAGCTTAAGTTATTCACTTTACCGCAGTCGGGAAGCCCTGGAGCTACCAGGTCAAGGAGGTTCGTCAAAGGAAACCCAAAGCTCACGAGGTGCTATTTCAGCAATGGGAAAGGTGGAGGCGCCTCGCGCGTGATGTTTGCCCGCCAGGTGTGGTTGATGAGATTTAGTCTAGTTACGCAGGTGGAGGTCGGTCCTTGTTGACGATACGACCGAAGGCTAGCTAGGATCATAACATGGTTCAATTACGCGCTGTCAGATCCTATTTTAAGACCCCCATTCAATGCATACCACCTCCAAAGTCACATTTCTCGGACAACCGAAGATTGAAACCAAAGGACAAGGGTGACTACACCCCCTACGGCGAGCTCCCCGGGCTGCCGTTTGGGGGGCCGGCCCCACACCGAATGCAACCGCCGAAACGGAGGTAGGTGGGGCCATTGTCCCGGCGCTTACGGCATGGGCACCCGGCTAGACCACTGGCAACGGGCAGTCAAGCGGCGACAAGGTAGTCAGGAGATGGTGTGCGCTAGCAAACTTTTCTGGCCTCATGTCAGTGGATTCTCCGCATGAGGCGTTGGTAATGTGTTGTATCACATCGAGGGTGGTTGCACTCGCTCTCTCAAATTAGAAACTCCGCGAGAACTTGCGTGTGCACTCAGAATGCTAGAACCATCCTTTGGTCCGTTCCGCAGTTAAAAGAAGTGGCCTGCTGTCCCCGGGGTTGGCGAGCCAAGCCAGCAAAACTGATCGCCTCCTATCTTCTACTTTTTTCACAATACTATAAGCAAACTCTTTTCTCATCAACGCCACCATGCCTTTTCCCAAACGCCGTGCTCTCAACGATATGCATCTCCATACTGTACTGCAAATCCTAGAGTTATGGAACTACATCTCTTCCTACCCTGCATGTGCAGACCTGCCTATTCTTCGAGCAGTCATGGCAGAACACCGCAATTTCCTGAGGAGCTTGGAGACCGCAAAAGTCTCAGGCCCGATCAGACTCTCCATAACCAAACAAAGCTTGTCGGCGGAGAGCTTCGCTCATCTGCCACAGCTCAATTTCCTTAGGGACAGGATCTTCCAAGTGATAAGGAGGATCAGGGATACATGGGCAGCTGTTCTCTCGAGACCTCATGATGTGGATCTGTTGAACCTCCAGGGTTCAATGGCTTGCTATGATAATCTCCTATCTGATCTCGAAGGACAGCAACGGCTTGTTGCTGAAGATGCAGTCATTCATGTCAAGATTGTATGTATCTAGGTCGCGGTGTTGAGAGCTCTTGTTAACTCAATCCTAGAAGCGCCGGCGATCTCCGTCGCCCCAGTCCAGTCGCAAACGTCACAACGGTGGAGAACAATCTACAGGCAAACTCTCAAGTCAAGCCTTACACATTCCAAGAAATCAATACTGCCGAGACGGCGTGTTTCGCGGGCTTTTTGCGATGAGTTACGGGCGAATCAATCGCCCCGATGCCATCACACACCCTAGAGAAGGAGAGCTTTATTTTGCATACCGGAAGCAGTCTCAACGCTGGCTGGTGGCCCTTCTCCTTCCCCATACCGGCCTATCTGGGGCCAGTGCCTCGAGAACTTTGGGAAGCCTCGGACTCTTGAAGAGCCTGCCCGAACCCCTTACCTTTGATGCTGATGCACAGCAGCTCAAATGGCGAGATGGGTACGAAGATGGTGGGCCGCTCTCGTTCAAGCAAGAGTTCCCTGTCGCATTCTTCGCTGGTCCAGACTTCCCAGACAAGAGTGCAGTGGGCTGGGTGACGGCCGAGGAGCTTCATGTTCTCAATGAGTCATGTTTGAATCCCTCAATCATTCCGCATTGGAGGGTTGTGAGAGCTTTCCTTGAGAGACGAACGGTATCCCGCGCTCTGCAAGACAGAATTGGGGAGTCTCCTTCGCTTTCAGGTACGCACTTAAAGTCTTTGCTGGGTACTGGGGATGTGCTGATCTTTGGCAATGCAGATACGCATACTGATGGCTGTAATGGCCCAATTGAACATGGTCAAGGTGGGTTGCTAACCTCAGAGGAAACCGCAACCAAGTCCTCTACCATAGGGTCAGAGAATCGACCACAGCTTATCTCACGACCGATCTGGTCTTCTCTCCGCCCCTTGCCATCTAGCCTGAATACGGCCCGGGCACGTTCTACTGTTGCTGTTAGCCACGCGAACGCATCACCCGAACCAGTCCTATCAGAGAGCTATTACCTCCCTCAAATAGGCAGCAAAAAGCGGGAGATTTATCCTCTGTCACTGCCTAGCTTGAGAGACATACATATGAATGTACCGGGGACTCGGTTCGGTCTTTTCGAATGGCCTGTGGCTGTTCCCCAACGTATCCTGGATCTGCTTGCAGAGAAATCTAAATTCAGGGGGACCAAGCCACTTCCCAAGGACTTCAGCAATTCACGGGGTCTATTTTGCTGCCCGCTGTGTCCTAAGATAAAGCAATTCGTACGCTTGACCTCGTTTAGCAAGCATTTGTGGAAGCATTAGAGTGATGTGTTTTTTCAGGCGTGTTAGGTAGACAGTGGGGCTAGGCGGTGTCGATGGGAAAGGATCAGTTGACAATGGGAGCCGCGAGACTGGGAGCCGGTACGACGACAGGATAATTCCATGGTCAATACAGAGGTTTTGAGGCCCGTTTTTCTCAATTACACTGAAGTCTAGAGGGCTCGGTGCGACAGAATGCCAAAGATTACAGCGCCCTTTGATCCGTACATAACACTTGATAACCACTGACTTACAGCGCCTTAACCGCTAGGTGTGCTAGCACCTTACATGGTGGCTGGATGAGCTACGTGATGCCATTTGCACCGCCGGCGTTGCATGTCTTACTAAGCTAGGGGAACGGTTCCCCCTACGATTGAGTCGATTTGACCAGAAAAGTGCCGACTATATTCTACAAGTAAAAAAAACACCGTGATTTGTGCCTATACCGTTGCCGTTAATTGCTGAAGCGTGTCTAAAATCTCTCCCTCCTCCAGGTCATCCCAGTTGACGTCCTCGCTATGATTGAACTGCTTCCCTTGATCTACGGCCTCAAACCAGGCTATCGCCACAGCACATATTGACTCGAAATGGTCATTGCCCTGCAGTTCGTCGTGAAATCTTTGAAGACTCTCTCTGCTTCTCTCTTCCGCGAGGGCTAGGTATTCACCTGAAGAGGGGAGAAATGCCAGGAGTCCCGCGCCGTGCCTCAATCTTGCACAGACTTTATTCCATTTATTTCCCGTCTTGTTTCGCTTCTTGCTGGTCTCCCTACTCACCCCATTCATCCGGCAGACCTCGGTGACGATGTTGGGTGGCAGCTTGTCGTAGCCTCTTTCGTCCTTCAGGGCTTGGTAGCCTAGGGCGTATTGGAGTTGATCATACCTGGTAAAGATGCGCTCGAAAGTCGTCCTCTCTTCGCTATAACTCAACTGCCTACCCCTCAGCGCTATTGACCTATAGGCCGGGTCGCCGTCTTCCAGGTCGATCTCATCGAGAGGCTTACGAGCTCGCTCTGCCCGTGGCTTTTTTGAGTGCTTCACAGCCTCGACGAACCGCTGGATGGCTTCCCTGCTCAAGACAGCCGACACAAGGCCGCGAACATCATCAGCAATAGCCTCACCCTCGATCGGCCTTTCGAGGGTGTCTCGATGATTGAGTCCATGGGTCCGCCCGCTCCTACGTGGCGGCGGAACTGCATCAACCAAGACGTTCCCGGTCGTCCTCCGCCTCTTCGTGTTGGCGGTATGCCGGTCCGCTTTCCTCTTCTCTCTCAGAGCTTCGGGCAGTTCCTGAGGCCTCTCATCAGAATTGGTATCTGGCTCGCCGTCACGGCAATTGGCTCCCTGGGTAAGCTGCGGCGTAGTTTCATACTCCGTGGCAGTGTTCTCTTGGCCAAAAATCCCCTCGTTCTGCCCCTCATCTTCCTCAGGGGGCTCAGTGGGTGGCATTTCTTGCTGTTCGACCCTGCTTTCGAGACTTGTCAACCCGCTCCGGAAATTCCCCAATTCTGTTTTGACTCTGGTCCAAAATGCTGCAAAGTCGAATTGGCCGTTTGCGCTACGGTCATCATGGGCCCTGTCGTTATTCTCCTGGTCGCCGGCCCCCCCCCCTGGGACCTCCGGACAGGGAAGTTCCTTGCGATGCCGCGTTCTGTGTGTCAGATTGCTGGAGCAGGCTTGGGTCTCCAAGTAGCCCTTCGAGAGTAGCCAGTCCTGTCATAAGACGCGCAAGGTCTTCCTTCATGCCCCTAATATTCTCGCCCGCCATAAGGTGGTACTGAATGAGTAAAGGGAGCAGTTGCCGTGAAAACTCGTCACAGTCTCCGATATACTCGAAGTTAATGAGAGATCGGAATGTTTCTGCAACTGTTGGCGGCGTCTTGCTCACCCATGCGACCAACCCGTCTGGGCTACGCGTCCTGGCTGCTCGACAAAGCTTATCTGCAAAGTTAAACAGTGAGGTGATTGACAATTGTGTCCCAACAATCAAGACGGCATCAACGGGATGTTCCAGGTCGTAGTTGAATGCAGCTGTGATCCTAGATTCAGAGGGAGAATCTTGTCCATAAAGAAGAACACTCGTATGGAGCGTTCCCACATTTCGCCGTCGCTTGCCCTCTGCAGCCCGCTTGCTCTGCTCTTCTTCACATAAGGGGCAAGAAGCTTGTATCCACCGTGGGAACGACTCTGGGGTAACCTTCATGGTATGTGAGGGTCTTATCGAGCAGACCAGTGTATCTGCTCGGCCATGGAGCCATACTGTCTTTCGCGAAAGATGAGCGAGCCTTGATTGGCGGCAGTCAATGTTCTGGGCGTAATGTCGTCGGAGGCGGCCAGACTGAGCCAAGCCCTCGGCAAATGTATCGAACATGGTGAACATAGCTCTTTGACCAGATTGGAGCTTCTGTAAGACATCGGCATGTAGCTGGTCGGTCGTCTCCTTTCTCAAGTAGGCAGATATATTATATACGATCCGACTGGAATTATTAGAGCGGGCAGAGCTCTGGTAGTCGGGAACTATCCAGCTTGTTTTAGAGGTGCTGATGGTGAAGCGAAGTCGAGACTCACTGCCTGTATTGGTCGAGATTCCTGCACCACTGATCATGACGATGTGTCGCTTGGTGATTAGCTCCCTTTTCAAGAGCTCAAGATCTCCAGCATAAGAAGGGTCCGTTGTCGAGGTGTTCATGTTGACGCTCGGGAGCCTCGCATCAAGGCTGCTTGGTAGAGCGGCTTGAGATACTCGCTCGCGATAGGTGAGGCCATCATATTCTACGTTTGCCCTGAGAACGGCGTCGATATAAATAGACCCAAACAACCAGAGTTCACGTATGGTGCGGATGGCCTCGGGAGCCGTCCGGAATTGGCCCCTCAACAGGCTAGCCCAGACAAATAAAAATAGCACGTGCTAAGAATTGGTAGTTCTAAATTAAGCAACGGTCTCAAACCGGCCTTGAAAGGGCACCCGGGACCACCGTCCGGTTCATGTGTGTGGGTCGTCGCCGGCCGGCCGGGGCTCCGGTGGCCCCACATCCGGCGGCCAGGCGGTGCGGGGTTGAAGCGACATCTCACGTATAAAAAGCTCAGCTTCGGTTCCGATCCTTCGAACCCAAAACCATGACCTAAGGCAAAAATGGAAACTCCTTTCTATCCCTCGAGTGCGCACTCCTTTCCCGATGTTACTTCTGAGATATCTGCCCTACACGCGGCCCTCTCTGAAGTGCTAGAGTATGTCGGACACATCCGTTTCATAGCAGCAACAGCAGAAGCTGCCATAGAAAGGATTCATAGACGTCTTGATCTTCTAGAAGAAGTATCCTCCCTATCGAAAGCTGGCAGCGTTTCAAGCTGACGTTCTGTAGATAGCCAGCGAAACAAGCTCAACCCAAGCACCAACCACCCCTACGGGTCCATCCGCCCCATGGAAAGAAGAAGAGACGGACTTTGAGGGAGATAATGTGCAGATACCTGATAAGGGTGGTGACTAGAGCTCTCGCTTTTTCCATTGGTCATTCGGGCCAACCCTAGACCAATATCCAATATCACAAGACAGTTTGCCTGTCTCTAGATCCATAGCCCTTCCGTGAAGTGAGAAGTTGCGACGCCGATAGGCCAGATTGGGCCCTTAACACCAGAATGAAGCACTATTTCTGAGGTCTTGTAGCATAAACTCTGGCGCAAGCCCGAGTTTCTATAAAAGAGAACCCGCAGGAGTTCAAAGGCCCGCCTGTTGCGTGTCTGGGGTCATCTGATCTCCTGGGTCCCAGTTGGGCCGTCAAGATAGAGGGCTCAGGCAGGTGGCTGTGTCGCAAGATGCAGTTGGTTGGGGTCTGCCAGCCGGATACTTAAAGGCCAGTCACCCCCTTCTCCGAGTCAACTCGTTCTTTGCTCCTTCATCTCACTCCTCCTCAGACATCATCATGGACTCATCAGTGCCGTGTGCTTGCCAGCAAGACTCCAACTCTATCCCACTTGACGTGCAAGACCTCGTTCTCAAGCTACGACAGGCCCTTGCCATAAGTCGTTGTGCTCGCCGCAACGCCTCCCCAAGACACCGAGGCATCAGTTGCCATCGCCGTCGCCAAAAGCGCCAACTTGCGGGACGTTCGAAGCCCACTCGGTACAACGACCAGTACATTTCAAAGTCTCCATCCAACACAAACACCGAGCCCACCTTACCTACCAACAGAGGAGGTGATGCCTCCCAGCCCCACGATGATACTCTCAGGTATTTTGATATCGATGAGGTTCTCGACGGGATTCTCGATGGAATTCTTCATGGGATTCTCGATGGGATTCCCTCTGTCAAGGTGGATGAAATCGACCTAACCCAGTGCGAGGGGAGTGAGGGTGTTGAGAAAGCCGTTGACTCAGCGGTACTGGTCTACATGACGCCGCGTGAGATGCGGGATGAGTAAGACATAGATGGAGAGTGGAGGGATGGAGGTGATAGACATTCTTAATTAGTCGGTAACAAATAGTATAATATCATGCCAATTCCATTCTTGACGTCGTGTGAAATGTTGCTACGCATAGGGTAGGTGGGAGTGCTCCAACGCACGGGCCACTTACCTAGTCCACTAGGGTTGTGGCCCGTGCGTTGAAGGATCAACCACTTCAAGATACGATATTAGCTTATTCTCATCCAAGCTATCCCAGTTAACTTTATATCCGTCCCAAGCAAACCGCACGCTCTCTAATCCTTCCACAGCTTGTTGGAAAGCTACACCCGCTTTGAATAAAGCCTTCGAGACGTGATTGTCAAGCAGGGAAGCAAGACTGCTTAATTCATCCTCACTAAGGTTAAGACACTGCGTCGGACTGATATTGAAGGGTTCTGTGTAGTGATGAAGAAAGGGTAACATCCCTTCGTTGCGATCACATATCGCTATCCACTGCTTGCCTTTTTGGCAATGGTGCTCGTAATTCTTCTGAGTCCAGTGTGTTCGTTGGAGGACTTGCTGGATAAAGGAAGAGTCATTTCGCATCCGGCCTTGCCGATCGGCTTCCACCTCCTTGACGAGGCTAAATTGGCTTTGGCGCAAAAGATATTTGTAGAGAGTATCCATAGAAGCATATTTGTCTACAAGCAAGACTCGATGCTGGATGCGAGAGATAGGATCCTCACCAGGTAAGGGCACGTCTTCGCCCGGACGATCCCTTTTATTCCAAGACTGGACCATACTGTGAAATTGTTTAATGGCGCGCCGGCTTGACATAGCACAGGCAAGTCTCAAGACCCGCTCGGTGGGTAGTTGATCGGCGCGGAGCATGGGAACTTTGCAGAGCAGGTTCTCGGCTCTGAACTTATCCACAAGCTCCTGCAAGCTTTCAAGCGTTACTCGAGGCGTCTCCTTGCCGTTGACTTGTCCCGTCTTTGCCTTCTTCTCGGCAGGCACTGCGTCGGCCCAAGCCCCTCTTCCCCTCTTTGTCGGCTGTTTTTTCGTCGGTGCTGATGGTAAGGCCTTCCTGGGAGGATTAATGCGCCTGGCGCCGTGTAAGGCATAGACAGGAGCCATGTTGTCCTCTTTACAATACACCACCTTCTGGAATTGTATCTTTCCTCCACGGCCGGGAAAGTTTATCGACCGAGATGCGCAGGGCCCGTAATTCACAACCCCGTGTTGCTGTCCTGGTAGGGTCACGATGGCTTCCCCGGGTTTACAGACCTTAATCTTGAAGTCAATGCCCGCTCTTTTGAGCGTTGCGGGGGCAATTAGCAGACATTGATGACTGAGCCCTTGAGAGCATTTGGTGAGGTTCCATGTTGCCTGAGCCCAGTTACGGCACTTGGAAATGTGGTGCACCTCGACGATAGTCCATAGCTTGTAACCGTAATAAACCTCGTTATATGAGCACAAGCCATGATGACTCCCGTCAGCTTCGTCTTCCCAGGTCCCGTCTTCTTGATGAAACCGGTTTGCGGAACCGTCGAGGCCAATGTGGTGGTACTCTGAATGCAGATCTTTGAGATCTAGATCCCCGAGGATGGCAGGTCCTGGGTTAAGAGCCTCGTTAAAGGGAGTGTTTTTTAGGTGCCCGATGATGTATGGGATGGAGTGGTCTGGCGGGTTATCAATAAACCTATTGAGGATCTCCTCGGCTTCTTCAACAGTCGGTTCTCGGACTGGTTCGGAACAGAACTTTGACCAGTCAAGCCTGCACCTGTCTTTTGAAACGAAGACGTTTGCGTAGCCTTCACCTTTGGGGCCAGCCTCGAATCGAACGCCTGTGTGCTGACAGTGCGTATAATCCACATCAAGCCCCTTTTGGATTTCCGTAGGGTCGATACCAGGCAGAGGGACAAAGACTTCATTGTCGAAGTCGGGGTCAGACATGTATTTATTAAGCACTTGCACGAGACCTTCCCCCATGTCAGCCGCTGATATGGTGAATTTCGATGGCGAGTCTGGTGCTGGAGCATCTGGCGATGTGAGGGGGGTGTCCGGGGTGGTGGGAGGGGATGTGTTCTCGGTCGTGTCGCTGCCTTGAGGTGTCGTGCCGTGATATTTGTCTTGCACATTGAGATGCGCGTCACCATCTTGGCTTGATGGGTTTGGCGTGGCTGGCGGCTGCGTGGTTCTATCTTGAGGTGTGGTGCCGCTAGAAGGAGTTGGTGTGCTAGTCTGGGCGCTGGCTGTGTCCTCACGGTTACTGGCAGAGTCGTCGGGGGAAGCGCATCGGCTGGCCGGGTCCTGTGCGGTTGGGAGCGGCGTGGCCGTGTGACCATCGGGTGTAGATAGCCGACCCGTCCTGTCCTCTGGGCCTAGAGATTCTGCCGGTTGGTCATTGGCGACGATAGGTTCGGGGCCACCTTCACCCTCGTGAGCCTGCGCTGACGTGACCGCTGTAGCCTCGGCAGCGCGCTTGGCCAGGTCTTGTCCACACGTCGGTTGCTCGGCGTCTGTCATGAGCGTGTCTGGGTCATGGCCGTCTGGTTCGTGCTCTTGCTCGCCTGAGGTGATTGGGCTTTGATCTATGCTGCCATCAGATTGGCTGTCCGGGGTGGGATTGGTGGCTGGGGTGCCGTGCTGGCGGTCAGATGAGGCACAAAGGTCTGGTCGTGAGTTGGCCGCGGTAGCCTGCCTGGGTGCGGACTGGGAAGTGCTGGCCGTAGAAGCTGCTTTGGCCGTGTTTCCAGGTGGTGATGGTTGCACTTCGTCGTAGTCTCGCATGGGTGTATCTTTGTCAGAGCCATCGCTTGATGGATCTCCGGTGGCCTCAATGCTGGTGGCCGAGTTGTCGCCGTGGGCGTTTGCTGGGGCCTGGTCCTTCGCGTCGCGGCGTTGATGAGTTGAGGCGCCCTGCGGGGCTGCGTTGCCGTCTTGTTTCGCTGTGCTGCTATCCTGTTGCTGGGCTGCGTCGCTGATAGCCTCTGGGCTGGTGGCTGCGATAGTCTGCGTGCTCGGTTTGGATGCGGCGCGACTCTCGGTGCTTGCTAGAACTGCCTGCTCATGGGATCCGCCCTCAGCAGTATCAGCTGGCGTCCCGCCTTGCCGTACTTCTTCTCGCCCTGGATCCCTCCGTCCTTGACCCAAGGCATCATGCGCGACTGGACTGCCGTCTTGCCTGGTGCGAGGCGGCTCTTGTGACGCTCGTGACAAGGTGGTGATGAGGCGGTCCCCAAAAGCCTCGAGCATATACCTCTCCTCCTTGATATCTTTGACGACAGAGGCAATGTTAGAGATCCATGGCGGCGGTCTTCGAGCTTTGCCACGAGGGCGTCGCGTGTTCGGTTTTGGCTCACTTTTCTGCTCTTGAGTGAATGCCTCAATAACATCAAGCCACTTCTGCATCTCATCGCATCGAGACTTGACCCACTCTTGTATTCGACGGGCTTCATCAAAGAGCGCGGCAAGATCTGGTGCTGGAGTGCCGGGCTCAGCCATGTTGGCGGATGTGCGAGGTTGCTTCTGGGGGACAACGAGTGAACGGGGCGCGGTTCCATGGCAGGCTTAAGTATATTACACTTCCGAGACTTTTCCGAGTAGAGGCACCCTGGTCAATGCACCTGGTCGGCACCCCGCGATATGTACAGTAGGCCCACTCTGGGCCTTGGATAGGTAGGTAGTTTCCACCGCAGCTACTGCGTCCCCTATTCTAACTTAGTTTCCACAGCTCCGCCACCTTCCTCTCTGCTGACATCGTCTCCTGGCGCTTATCCTGTAGCTCCTTTTCCTTCTGTTCTAAGTCCCTTTTGCCCTCCTCTATCCATCGTCTGAACTTCTCCATTTTTTCCTTGAGTTTTTGGTGCTCGACCTCGAGTTTCTGGTGCTCGACCTCGAGTTTCTGGTGCTGGCCCTTACGTATCCTTATTTCCCCCTCCAACTTCATTTGCGCCACCTTCGCTTCTTCTGCCTTCTCGCGGCTTTCCTTTATCCTTTCTAATTTGCTTGCACCTTGTGTCACAAACTCTATCTCTGCGAGTATCTCCTCTATGCCATGTTCTCCGAGTTCCTGCCGTTGACGTTTTCGTTTTGCTCCGTCACTTGGTTGCTTCTTGCTAGGGGAGTGCGGTTGCTGATCGGCGCCGTCAATGCCGTTGTCACCGCTGTCGTCGTCGTCGTCTTGATTGCCTTCATTACCGCCTGTAGGAGCAGGGGCCATCATCTCAGTTTCGCCAGAAATAACACTGCCCTCTCCGCCGTCCTCGGGTGGGTAGGCGTCGAGCCTAGCGGGCTGCTCAGCTTGGATGGTAATGGTAGAGCTATCAGGGGCGCCATGATCGCTTGCTGGCATCGCTCCACACTGAGTGATGTCCTCTCCCACGAGAGTCGTTCCGGGCGTTAACAATCCATGGAATGAGGTTACTGCTGACGAGGGGTGAGTCCCAAATGGCATTTCGTTTGCTGATTCCGCATGATCTTGGTCCCGGTGCCTGCCATGTCCGGCCCCTCGATGAAGGGCAGATTGCCCATCTTCATCACCGCCGAGCGAGGTGTTATCGTCGCCGTAGTTGCCGCCGCCGTCGTAGTTAGTATACTCATCGCCGCCTCCAGGGCCAAAATCCCGATCGTCCTCACTGCTCTCGCCGTCCCCGGGCTGGCCGCTGTTGAGACTGATGGGTTGCTGAGGTTGGATGACATTCGGGAAACCACTTGCTGCTGTTGGGGAGCTGTGGACTGATGAAGACTCTCCGGGCTGATGATGTGCCTGGGGCTCTGCCTCTGCCTCTGACAACACCTCGCTTTCTGGTTCGCCTCTAGGATCCACCGCGGTTTCACTAGAAACAAGATCCTCATATAAATTGCTGTCCTCGCGGTCCTCGGGCGGGTCGGCGTCCTGTACATCGGTTGCTGGCATCGCTCCACTCTGAGCGATGCTCCCTCCCATTTGGAGAGTCGATGCGGGCGAATTGTAGCCGTCGTTGCCACCGTTGTCGTTGCCGTCGTCCTCGGCCGGGTTGACATCGAGAGTCGCTGCGGGTGTCAATAACCCACGGGATGAGATTGCTGCTGGCGGGGAGTAACCCCTTGATCCTGCCTCTGACGGCGTTTGGTTTGCTGGTTCCGCATCGCCTTGGTCCCATTGCATGTCATGTTCAGCCTCTCGGTGAGAGGGCTGTAAACTGGCCTCGCGAAACGCAATGCTACTGTCGGGGGCAGGGGGGGGTGACTGCCTGTCTTTGTCACCACAGAGCGAGGTGTTGTTGCCGTCTTCATCTTCAGCATCGTCGTTGTACACTTGCTGATCATTGAAAAGTGCAGGATCAATAGGTACCTCCGCATCGCCTGCGCCCGGTACGGGCATTCCATCCCTGCCGCGGGTGTCCTCGGCAGCTCGTGGGAGCTGATGGTTTGATACATGGACAGTTGAACCTTCCCTGCCAGGCAATGATGTGGGAGCAGTTTGCTGAGGCTGGTGATGTGGTTGATCCCTTGATTCTGCCCCTGACGGCAACTGGCTTTCTGGTTCGTCTCCCAACCCTCTGTAGCCGTGGTTTGTCGTGTCGCCGAGGGTGGACATGTCGCCCCTGTTCTTCTGCTCTTGGAGCTTCTGTCTTTTGCGTCTATAATATCCCCCAAGTTCCTCAAGGCGGCGTCTCTTGCTGGAAGGGTCTGGTTGTTGATAGGCATCGTAAGCGTCGTCGTCCTGATCGCTCTCGTCGCCGCCTCTAGGGGCCATCGTCGCAGTTTCGCCAGGAATGAAATCTCCAGGTTGAACGCCGCCGCCGCCGTCGTCGTCATCGTCGTTATTGTCGTAGTCGCCGTCGTCCTTGGCCGAGCCGGCGTCGAGGCTGGCGGGTTGCTGGGATCGGATGGCTATTGGAGAGCTATCAGGGGCCGCTGGCGGGTTTAGACGATGTGACCTGCGGAGCCTGGTCGTGATAACTTGTCGGGGTTGAGGTGGGCGAATCCCTGACTCTGCCTCTGACAGCGCCTGACTTTCTGGTTCGTCTCTAGGATCTTGACTCTGACCGCTGTCTTCGTCGGGGCTATCCAGGCCAAATTTCCGCCTGGAGTCACTACTCGGGGTTACCATGATGTGACCATTGACGGCCGGAAAGAAAACTTACTGTAGCTTTGGGCACCCTAACCTGAAATGCGAATAGTATGTATCGGATGTCTTTAAGTTTTTGTGGCAGTAAGGACACCTGATCAGAGGGTTGTCTCGACGGCATGGCATAGCATCGATATGTGCTTGTAATTTTCGAGGGAACCAAACCTTACAGTGTGGACACGTCTGACTGGCCGACACATGCCTCCTTTAAAGCATTAGCTAGCATGGTATTTTACCATCGCCTAAGTAACTCACAATAGCTCAGATATCTCTCTGAAGGTATTCCTTTCGCCTCTGGTCCCGAAGTACCCATAGATGGGCATTTTAACATCACTAGGTGTGCGGTTTAGGTCAAGTTTTTGGCACTTAGTTTCTGCCTGATGCCACCTGAACTCGTCGTATCTTCCAGGCGCCTTAGCACACGTGCACGCCAGTTGCGCTTCCATCGAATGTTTCCACACATGTTGCTGTAGGAGATTCTTGTTCCGGAAGGATTTTAAACTGCAGTTGGGGTGATTACAGAAGAATGGGCCATCGGGGCTGATGTGGCGATCTGGTAAGTCTCCTAATGGCATCTGGGTTGCTGGTTCTGCATGGCTTTGATCCGTGTCATGTTCAGCCTGGGTAGGGGGAGGTGACTGTTTGCCTTTGTCACCGCCGAGCGAGGTGTTATCGTCGTCGCCATCACCGTAGTCTATATCGCCGTAGTTGCCATCATCTCCAAGACGAGGTGGGATATCTTTGCTGCCCTCGGTTTCATACTGGCCTTGTCTTGGTCGCTCGGAGCACCTTTTTTGATGGTTTATCACACTTTGAGTTCGTTTGAAATGACGGCCACAGAAAGAACAATTGAAATGTATGGGCATATGCCCCCTTTATATTGTTAGGATGATAATGCTCGATCACAATCGATTAAGTTACTCACCGTAGCTTAGTGACATCTGGGAATTTTTGACTGCATGGACCTATCCGGCACACAAATAGAGCCTCTTTTTCTGTGTTGTTGAAGAGCGTACTTGGCGGGCGGCTCAAGTCAACTGCTGCGCAGCCATTTTTTCCTTGATGAGCCACGAGGTCTTCGGTGGTACGGAATCTTTTCCCACAACATTGCCTTCTTGCTTCAGGAGAATGTTTCCAGACATGGTCTTGAAGCCTGTACGTAGTTGGGAATGGGAGTCCGCAATAATTACAGGAGCAGGACCGACTAGTCTCCTGAGGGTCGTGGTTGGCTATGTCCTTTGTGGACGGAGTCGTGTTCTGAATGGACGGACATCGATTGAGATGTCTCTGTGCAGCGTTTGAATCATCGAATCTTTGCTCGCATTTGGGACATTCGTAGGGCTTAGGCATCGGGTTCGAACACTTATGCGCTCTCAAAAGAGTCAATAATACTTCGACATAATCGCTCAAGTAACTTACTTTAGCTCCTCCGAGGAATCAAAGCGTGGCCTACCACAGCTAGGGTTATTGCACCCAAAGACTTTCTCTTTATAATAGGCAGGATGGGTTATAGCATGGAATTTCATTTGCGACAATTTTGCGGATTCCTTGCCGCATTTACCGCAGTAGTACTGTTTGTCCACTTCATGTTTGCGGATAGATGAGGGCATGATTGTTACTGGCGGTTGAGGCATGTCACCGATGCAGGTTGGCATTGTCGGATCCTGCTGATCGGTAAGCGCAGGATTAATGGGGATATAATCTTCCGGTTGGGGGGGGGAATTCTGAGTTTGGTCGAGTGCCATGATGGCGACGGGACTTGGGTTGTTGAGAGCAGCGCTCGGAGGCCACTATCTCGGGGGGACGCTTGCGTTTTCATAGGACCGTCGGGTCTTAACAGGGCACCATGATCTGGATGCAATGATCTGCAGGCCCTTCAGCTGGTGGAACCTGCGTCAACTTTCTTTTAGCGCGGAACACGGATATGAGCCGTCATGTCAACCCACTGCACACGGACCGCGGCACCGGGGGACGGTGAGGCTCCACCGACTCGGCGTGCAGGGGAGAGGTCCAGCACCGTAGCGGGGATACATCGCGCCAGGGGCATGGGCCGTCAATAAGGCATCCAGTAAGCCCCACGGCACGGACCGCGGACTACAACAATAAGTGACATGGCACGCAGTTGAAACATTTCTGCGAGAGGAGATTATATTATCGTTGTTGTTTGGCAGTGCTGAGTTGATGCTCACATGAGGCCGCTTGATGAATGCATTTGTCTGTTTAATACGATACTCCCTCTTCGTCGCCCTGCTCATTGCTTTCATAACCTTCATCCCCTTGCTCTTCTCTCCCATAATCTTCATCACCGGATTCCTCTAGAACAGGTTCTGATGCTGGTCGCGGAGGAGGCGTGGTTGTCCGGGGGGGTAGCTCCCCCAGACTAAACGACACCGCAATACAGCACCCATCCCCATTACCGCTACAGTTCCCAAAATAGTCGTGACTCTCTTTATCAGGCCAGCCACCAGGCCTTCCTTTACCAGACACTTTACCGTCTTGACGCTCGTCGTGGCTGTCTTCGTGACGGTCGTTGCCAGGCCGGATGTCGTCTTGACGATCGTCGGGGCTGTCTTCGTGACGCTTGTTGCCGGACAGGCTGCCGCCTCGAATTGCGGTCACGGAGGAAGATATACGTGTGTCTGGATCTGACTACTATCAGAGATGTTTCTGCTTAGATAGGACCGACTTACTGTTGTGGCTCATGGTGCTGAGTAGGCTGATGTGGAAGCTTGAGAAGAAGCCGCCATGGACGACGGAATATAAGAGCAAGGAAAGGACCACTGGTTATTTGATGGATGCCGCCTGCGAGGCTCTCACCCCTGGATGCAGCTTCTGCAGCCACATCACATTGCTCTTGATCCTCTGTCTCGACGAGGCTGGGTTCACGACCAGGGGATGGCTGGCGTGCCAGGGGAAGGATCGGTCCCGCTAAACAGATTAGGCATTGAAGGGAAGTTGAGTGAAGGTTACTTACCCTTATATTTCCACTTCCACTCGGCCACAAAGAGTTTCAACTTCAACACGGCACAGGATACTTGCCAGCCTTCCCAGTGCAAAGTAAGAGTAATATGACTATGAAACTCGATCCTTGGTAAGTACTTTCCCTTCTTCCACACTAGTAGTATATCAACAATACTATAAGGGAGCGTCCATGCATTTTCAAAAGGGTGCCTCACGATCAAAAAGAACAACAAAACCTTTATACAGGGGATTTTGACCTTATCCGGCGCGAGTAGGCCTAAAAACGTTCCAAGCCTCCATTGACGCTCATGATCAGTCCCGAGGTCGGTCTCATGGTCAGTCTCGAGATTGTGGGTAGGTGAAGGATCCATGGCGAACCGTCAAGACAAAGGGACGAGGCAGCCGATGCTAGATACCTCTCAGTCTTCCCCTCAAATACCCGGAGCCCTACTGCAAGTGCACGTATTGAGCTTCAGCACGCATGATAGGTTGTGGTTAGGTGCATAAGATACTTTGAAGACTCCCGGTTCCACAATATAATGCAAGAGTATGCGCTGGCTCGGAGTGCGGCTCGGGGCGGCGGCAACCACGCAACTGCGCTTTAGTCTGCCGGGTAAGCGCTGTTCTACTGGCTGCCTAGGATCTCAGCGTGACATGGGAGGGGACAGGCCGCCCCTGGGTGTGTCTTCCTCAGTCCAGGGCTATTATGGATCTGCAAGGAAGCCTCCCGGTATTGGTGGCTTGCTGGAGTACGGCCTACACCGGCAACAGCATATCCGACCCTCCATTAGTTCCCCGAACCCCCCTGGAAGGGCGCGGGAGCAATCTTCAACACGCCTGTCTGGGATATCTTTGGCGGGATGCGATGATCACTATACAAGATCATTCGGAGTTCCCCTCAGACTCACAGCAGAGGGTACCAAGGCTTTGAGTCTTGTTTATAGAATGCAAGGGTACTGACTCTTGCAACTCGTGGCGGCGTCAACCATGCAGCTGCGTGGACCACGGTATCACTCCTTCAGCCTGCCAAGTCGTATTATTTCAATGGTTATCTGGAATCCGGCGTCGCATTGAGGAGGAATAGGCCCTGTCACATATACAGGCCGTCCCCAGGTGAGTCTCTTTCTGAGTCTTGCCATTTGTTAACCTTAGCCAGCTACCCTCACCATAGTCACATCTCCAACTAGCTACCCAAACAATACATGCCCTCACTTCCTATGACCTCTTCCGTTGTCGAATGCATTCATAACAACCTCCAAAACATGACAGAGAGCGACCCTATCCAGAGCGGCACTGATCCCTTTCCCATTTCCAAGGACCAGACCATCCGCTTCTCCTCCCAGCTGTAAGATAAATGGGCTTGCTTGCTGGGAAGATCGAGCCTGAGAAGCCTAGTACTTTAGGGAGCCGTAGGCCCGAGGATATCGGTGATGCGAATTGACCCACGGTTGTTGTTGTTGGAAACTTGTTGGGGTTGATAATGGGGTTCTGCTGACAAAAGATTATCTCGTCGTCTGTCTAACTCGTGTAGAAGGGCATCGACACCGGCGAACTGTGTCACGCCGTGCTGAGTAGGAATATGGCTATAGGTGAGCGCAGTGGAAGGAGTCGAGGTATTGACGAGACGATGAGTCTGCTGGGTCGAGCTCGCGGGCTTGGTGGGTAGCTTCTTGCCATTGGTCTTGGTTCGGACGTGCGTCTTCTCGTGCGTGGTCAGGGGCTCACCGCACCTCTCGGGGGCTCTATCACCCTGACCCTGACAGATATCTTGTTCTGCCTCGAGAGCCGCTGTAGAGTTTATTTTGGGAGTGCCACTCTTGTCTCTCCCCTTGTCATCGCGTCGGTGAGTTGCTTGCTCTTAATATGGAGTTGAAAGACGTACCCGCACTCTGGTTCCATATTTCTCCTTCCCCATCCGGGAAAATCGCATTCTTGCCGCATGTGCTGGATGATTTCCCGGTCCTAACTTTATTTTCCGGCCTAACCTTTCATTTGCATCTATCACTACCTTATCCCAGTTTATTTCTTTGACCGGGAATTGGGTTATGATGCAATAAAGTAGGCACGCATCGTCGAACTCCTGGGACCTGACCTTGGACCCGACCTTGGGCTTCCTCACCTTGGACATTTCAATGGCTCGCCGTGATATCGAGGCCTCTGACACTCTAATGACGAGATATGAGCTTGAATGGGAGAGGGCTTGAGTGGGAGAGAGAATTGTTGTGACATGTGAGTGGGCGAAAGATCCATGCGAACCATCAAGGCAACAGGACGACGCCGGATACGTCTCGCCTTATATGTTTAGAACCCTACTTCAAGTATCAATCTGAGACATCGTTGGCCTTGCACGCATCTTGGAAGTGGGATGCAATGATTAACTACATAAGGTCCTTTGGGGCTCTTCCCCGGCCCTTCACAGCAGAGGGTACCTAAGCTGGGGGTCCCGTTCACAGAATGCAAGAGTGGTGTGCGCTGACCTGGCGCGCGGCTCGTGGCGCGGAAACCACGCAACCAAGCTTCACGGTAGGTTCCCAGTGCGGCATGAGAGGAAGCAGGCCGTCCCTGGATCTTTCGTCCTTATTCCAGGGCTATTATGGATCTGCAAGGAAGCCTCCCGGCATTGGTGGCTTGCTGGCCAGCACGGCCTACACCGGTAACAACATATCCGACCCTCCATGAGTTCCCCGAACCCCGTGAGAGAGCCAGGATTGGTGATACCGGAAGGGGGTGCAAGCAATTAATGTATGGACTCTGATCTTGGACGGAACGAGATTACTGGCCGTGGGGGCCGTTGGCTCTTTTGTGATGGAGGCTGCCGACTTGCGTTACCGCTCTTTTATACTTTCTTTTGCAGCAATACCTTGACCACACGAGGCTCACGGATGGGACTGGGGAGGAGGAGTCGGATGTATGGACCTTCGTTTTTGCAGCGCGGACTCTCGACTTAGATTCCGTTGCTCGTTTGTGTCCTCTTTAGATAGCAATCTCACACTACTTTCCATTTTCCGAGAACTTTTCACCGCGTATCTTTGTCCTCCTTGAATTCATGTGCGAGGAGCAGGCGTTTTCATCAGACTACTCTCTCAGTCCTAATTGGAGGAACGACTTGCTGACCTGTGCGGCTCATGACGACAATCGCCAGCAGGGTGGCCCCGGGGAGGACGAGGGACCCTGGCGTGTAGACAATCGACGCACGGACTCTGGCCATGAAGGGGCGTGAGCCTCTGTCCACCTTAGCGCTGTTTTCTCAACACCCCCGAGCCTCCTCCTCGAGTTGCCGAGTCCTCTGACCCGAGGGACTTCCTTCTGCTGGGTCTGGAACGTGGATTGGTGGCAAGATGATTATTGGTCAAAGGCGCTGGGCATGGAGACGAGTTGCTCCGATGGCAACGAGAGGCTGTCACATATACAGACCGTCCCCCAACTTGAACTGTTTTCTTTCTCTATCTATAGACGCTTGCACCCAAACTTGTCCCATATGACCATTGAGCATCAACATGGGTTTCTCTACTACTCGAAAATTCGAAAACTCCGGTCGGCGCAGACTTCAGGCCTACGCCGACGACATTGAAGCTCAGGTTGACCATTCTTTGCCCCCTCCTTACACTGCTAACGATTCCGCCCTTCAAATGAACCTCACGCCTACGAATCTCTACGACCGCCTGCTCATGGTAACTTCTGCTCTTCTGCAGAAGCTCATATCGATGAGCCTCCACCTCCTTGCACTAATAACGACTCCCACCCTTCAGCTGAATCTCACGTTGGCGAATCTCTACACCCTCCTGCGCACGACAAGTCCTGCTCGCTGGGGATTACAAGAAGACGATGAAGGATCTGCGAGCTACCTACTGTCGTTAGCCTGCCTCTTCAAGCTTATCTTCCCGGGGAAAACTCTTGAGGACTTGATCCGTGAGGCCAACAAACGGCCGCCTCTCATGCTCGCCCAACACCTTTGCTCGACATTTTCCGAAGAACTCAAGCTCGAATTACCTACAAGTAGCACCAGAGATTTCTCAAAGCATATCGACAGCATCTTTGATGCTCTTCAAGCTAGACGGCGGATTGCGATCCTTTACTGCGCGGAGTTCGAGTTCACGGGCAGAGCTGACGATGTTCTGCATCGAGTGGATAGCAAGGGGGAGGAATTACCAAGAGGGCGCCTCACCACCGCGCGCTTCGCCCTCATTACTGGTTACTTTGTTGGTAAGAGCGGAGGGTTTGTCTACCCAGACATATCCATGGAAGACATACTTCAGATAGCGACGATCTTACCAAGGCGCGAAAAGGGGAGACGGAGGCGGGAGGGTTCAATTCACATCGTAATTGTACTGCTACTCTCCTTTGCCTCCGCGTGTGCTCTTGTCATGATCTTAAGAGTTGCCATTGACTTAGAGCAAAGTCTTTCCAAGTGACTGGACTTTTCCAGCAACAAAGCGCCGACACTGGATTAACCAAGGCACAAAGAGGAGGCGGGAGGCATCTTAGACGCGAAAAGAGAGTCAATTTGTTACACAAGCATCCCAACTAGTCTCTGCCTTTGCCGCCGCGTGCCAGTCTCATCATGATCTCAAGAGTTGCCATTGACTCATGGCAAAGCCTTTCCAAGTGACTGGACTTTTCCAGCAAACAACGCGCCAACACTTTATTAACCAAGGCACAAAGAGGAGGCGGGAGGTATCAGAAGAACTTGCAGTGCGGGGCTATACTATCATCTAGGCGGTGCCTTCTGGATTCTCAATCAAGCTCGGGAGATAGATCCATGGGTTTCTCACGAAAACCCGCTCCCATTTCCAGATATAACGCTCTGATATCTTTGGGTCCATCGGCATAACTATCTTGGGTAAATCCATGCCGTCTAAAAGTTCACCCATCCCCACAGATAGTACGAATTCATGCAGGAGAATGCCATCAATCTGTGCTAGGACCCTGCCCGCCTTTACCGCAAAAATCTCCTTGCTGTCGGACTGCGAAGGGGAGACCAGGTCTCCGTTTTCATCTTTCCTCATCAGCAAAGGGTTTATATAGATCGAGTACTTGCAACCTAGATCCATAATAGTATTCTCCTCGGGAACTGAAAGATTTCGACTGTTGAGCCAATCCGCCCCATCCGACACCAAAACGGCCACATGGAAATGCTTGATCTCTTGAAGCTGCACAGGGATTTCCACCGGCGTAGTGGCCGCCAGGGCCTGCTGAGATTCAGGAGGTACAAGACCGGCTTCGCTTGTGGCTGCTCTATGATCAGCCTTGTTCATGCAGGAGGGTACACACCGCACCATACCGTAGTCATCATGTCGTCCTCCTATCGCAGTAGTCGGGGTGGTCGGCCGGCGTCTTGCCCTGTACCAGATAGCGCCAGCCAGGGCAATTGCTAGGACAACAGCTCCGAGTACAATGGCAATGACAACGGGGAGTGGCAACAACATATTCCCTAATGCGGCTTGGGTCTTGGTGGAGGCTTTGGAACGCCAGTTGTATCGTACGCGCCGCGGCCCATGGAGTGAGGGCGGTGAAAGAGAGTGAACAAGAGGGCTTGGGCGAACCAGGTCGGTGTGCATGCTGTTGCCTTGTGGGCTTGCACTTTCACTTAAGTAGATTTGCAGTGCAGGCTACGCAAGGATGGTCTGGCGTGCTTTCTTTTGATAACATGAACTTGTGATGCATCGCCATGGGTCCCTCGACGGTTTGAGTTGGTGGGTGACTACCAACATGCTTGATCGTCGTAGCTGGGATTAAGCACACGCCACCCCCCTTGCATCGCATCGGAATGCGTGGCAGATAGAGACACTATTCTGTATTTGGACCACGGTTTCCTCGTGGTCCCTTTTGGGTAAAGCGCCTCCGGAAATCTTGCTTATCAATGCTTGGCCGTTGTCCGTCTCCACCCGTGACGCCGCGCGAGGCACGCGTTGTTTTTTTCCATCACCTCGACCTCATCCGTACTCCCACCAGAGCGAACGATGAGTAGAAGACTTCCAACACCTGGCCCGGACCAGGGTTCATACGGCCAATTTCAGCTCAGCGTCGCCCAGTCGGACTGGCAGCCGTCGCCCCCGCCGCCCCCGCCGCCCCCGCCGCCCCAGGATCCACGGCAAGCGGCATTGAGGAAACTCAATGAGCGCATGCCTAAGAACGAGGACGAATGGCAAAAGGCTCGACAGAAACATCACTTCGCGACTCCTGAAGATGTTTACAGAACAGTATCGTCCCTTGTGCAGGACGTTGATGACAGGTTGTTGCCTCAGCATCTGAGAAGATTCGTTTGCTTAACAGTTTGTTGTGTGGATCACCATTGCGGAGATAAGGAGATAGCTTACAGCAATTATCGGGCTCACTGTGGCAAGGAAATCGGGGAGCTCGCTATCAACAACTACATGCATCTGGTGCGTAGCATAATTGGCTTGATGGATGAGCTATACCCGACACTTAGACATCTTGCCTTTGAGGGTGTTCTACTCTTCGGTGAGCAAAACTGGCGTCTACTGGAGCAGGGCTGACAACAGTAGCTTCGCTGAGCATCTCGGATCTGGAATACTATAGACAGGAACCGGCCGAGTTCAAGTCGTGCTTTTCTAAGATCAAAATTGTTCCCGAGGAGCACGCCTCTTTGGCACTGTATCCCCCATTTCTCGTTATATCCCGACGCCCTGAATATCGGGATAAGTATGAGTTGGTCTGCGAGGCCCTGAACATCAGGTGTCTCCCAAAGGCTGAGTTACTCATGTTCACCTCGGTGCTGGAAAGCAAGAAGCCAGTGCCCCACGCCCTCCCGTCTCCTCATACACCAAGGAAGCGCGTCTATGATATGGCCCGGGATATCTGGGTTGATAAGGACGATGCTAATTCAACAACATGCTTGGACACTGAAGTAATGTTTCCCATTTCTGACCGCATTACTGGCTACAAGGTGTTTCGCATCCCGGAGACTATCCAGCAAGAGGCAGCCTCAGCAGGCAAGGTACAGGACGACTGTGTGCGTCAGGACTTGCGCAATGCAGTTGTTTTTAGATTTGGCTGGTCTCCGTGCCATACGAACGTTGTTAAACATGTCTATAAAGAATTAGTAAGTTAACCTTTGACCGGCAAAGTGACGAACGCTGACCCAAGGAGGTACGGTTGGGTATTTTTAGCCCAGGGCTTGTTCATGGGAATCAGTTCTACTTTCGACATGACTCTGGTGCAATGAGAATCCCTAATGGATGGGTCTGGGTTATCATACCTACTATTCTAACCATTGAGCGAGTTATGATAACACTAAGCTACGAAGATGCTCAGGAGGATGTCATGTGGTGCAATGGCTCTGGGTTTCTTCTGGGACCAGGCACAACGCTGTCAACACCAAACGTGATCTATTATATATCGATAAGCTTCCCTTATTGATTGGGATTGATCTCGCGCTCGCCATCTTCTCCCTGTTCATCTAGCATGATCGCCTCGCCTCCCTTCTCCTGGTCAGCAGGGGCATCATCTTTATGAGAGGACTGGTCGTTTCCTTCAGAGGTTAGACAAAACAAAACACAAGGAGCAAAGGTCTTTCACCTGAAGAACCATCCCCAGGCGGCGGCGCTTTGTCTGAGGTGCTTCCACCTTGCTGTGGCTCATGCTTGGAGTTGTCTGACGTGCCTGGCATGTTGCTTTTATTCGTAGAAATGGGATATCAGTTGAGGCTTTGGTATTCACATCGATTCGATCTAGTGTAAACAACAGCAACATTTTATATTTTAAGAAACACCGTTGTTCTCTCTGTTCTCTCTGCTCGCCAGCCTGATGTGCTTGGCCTCCATAACTGGCCCCGATGAGAGCCATGGGTTCTCAACATAACCTGTAGTCAGCCCTGCTGTGATTCTCACGTCCCAGAGAACTCCCCCTAAGACCACTGTGGGCTGCATAATAGGCTACTGTACGCCTTATTCAGGGATTACAGAGATGGCGAATGGCACACTTCATCTCCATCAGGAGCTGCGCTTCACAGCAAGCCTTGGTTTAAAGGCCACATCCAGACGTCAGGTTCAGTATAAATCAATTGGCTTTAGATCTTTACATTCCTATTCATCGTATAGTTTCCAACCTTTAAAGGCAACCATCGCGTCTTTCATATATATCCAACTTTTAAGTAGCCATTTACCCACAATCTGCCGTGACGCCTCAATGAGTCCTTGAAGCTCTAGGCAACTCGCCGTCAGGGGCAGCACAAGGGGCTGCTCTAAGGCAAGCCTTCGCTATGCAGGTTAGCGTCATGCTGGCCTGCACGCGTTATATCTAAACAAACGACTGCAGTTGCTTTGCAGGCTCCAGAGACAAAACAACCGAGTCGAACGGTCCAAAGTCAGGGCAGTAACACTAGCGTGTAATAGATCGACAATCAACGCAAGGTATGGGCGTTGCTCTATGAATCTGCGAATGGCTGCGAATGACTGCGAATGACTGCGAATGACTGCGAATGGCTGCGAATGACTGCGAATGACTGCGATGGCTGCGAATGACTGCGAATGACTGCGTTCTATGACTACATTGACCCCACTGCCATTTCCGTCCGGCATTAGCCCACTTCAACTCTTCTTTCCACCCTGGTTGCAGAGGGTACAATTAAAACCCTCGGGCGTCTTGCCGCCAGTACAATTTGGGCATTCAGATCCAGGCATCGTGAGTATGGTTTGCAAAAGACGACTTTCCCCAGGCTATGATTTATATCAGTAATATGTTAGCCAAAAGATATGGGGTGGAGTATAAACAGACCAAGATGTTAAACACGAGTTGGTATTAAAGGTTATGTTAGGTATGAACTTTGAGAGTTGGGTAGCGAAAGCAGATGCTATGATGTTTTATGCATTTCTTGTTTAGCAGAATGTCTCGGCATAAGTGCATATTTATAAATGGGGCTTATCGGTGTTTGGAAGCGTTTTATTCAATTATGAAAACTCACGTGTGGGCCGCACAGGATGACAACGATCCTGATGCCTTCAACATATCAGCCATCTGCCCTCCTTCCTCCTCATGCACAAGTTATGGCTTCACTAAGCTCTGCTGAGTCTGTTGAAGACATCTTTTCCCTATCACAAATCGCCACGTCAATAGCGGCTACCGAGACACCTATGTTCCTCCAAGAGCATGGGTTCTTCTATCAAGAGGACGCGAAGATCGGGGAGCTAGTCAGTGGTTTATACGAGCGTTTGTACGGCGGCAAACTTCAGAGGGACGAGATTGCGAGGTTTGGCTACTTCAAGTCAACGCTCCGGGAAGACCTAGTGAGTACATAGACCTCCCTTGAGTGTTTATTGTTGACGTCCATAGCGGGTCAACACGATCCTGGATCACTACCCTCATCGTGCACGGCAGTTCGCGTTTCCCTGGGGCGGAGTTCAACAAACTTACTACAGCTGGGGTAACCCTTCTGAAAAAGCAGATGGCGCGGTAATTGTATACATGCTGGGCCCTGGATTACAGGGCAAATGCCTCGACAAGTCTCACAGACGTACTTTCGATGTGGAAGCGGCCAAAGATGGGTCCTTTCACCTGCCCGATGAGTATTTGGGAGGTTTTACGCCGAGGGAGATTAAGATGACGGAAGGTGGCATGTAAGGTTGCTTCTAATTTGCGGTTTCGGCATTTTTCTGATTCGAAGCAGACTCTTTGTTCATCCAGCATTATTCCATCAATTGGAAATGGGGCGCTCAATTGTCTTTGCTTGGTGGAAACCAGGGATTACCGAAAGCGGTTCATCTAGTCAGCCCCATTCCTAGCAAGCCGACGCTTTCACTCCTCCAGAACTAGTTCTCCATCCTCGTCAAAATCGAGTATGTCCAGACAGGCTGTTGACTGCCACAAACCCTCTGAAATATGTTGCATGGATGGAGCAGGGGGTTTCACCTTCTTTACTTGGGCGAGTTGTTTTCGCTCAGCCATGATGCTTATCCCCAATGTCTTCTCCACGAATTCTTGCCGTGAACGGATAACTCCTCTATCTGGCGTCTGTCCCTTACATAGGTGTTGGGCATAGCCGCTTGCGTTAGGGTGTTGCAATTGACAATCGTTGCAAGCCAGATGCCACTTGTAATCTGTTCGAGATAATTTAGCTACCAAACTAGTAAGATCGCAGAGGTCAAGAACCATACGTGTAAAGCGGTGCCTCTCCATGTCTGAAAGCTGCGTAAACTTCCGGGAACATTGAGGACATGGAATATGCTTCGGCCGTACTCGCTTCGCCTCCGGCCCTGACTCTTGATCATGCGGTGATCGTCGCCGCTTTCTTGTCTCTGGCTCTTGGTTCTGAAGTGAATTGTTCACAGCACATGGCTTAGAAACTATGGCATCATCACAGGGCTCGCGGTCTTGGTCAGAATTTTGAACCAAGCTTTGAACTAGTAAGCCAAGGTCGTTCTGTCTCTTGGTTAGAGCCAGAGGCTGCGGTCAACCAAAGGCATGTCATACCTGGTGTTGAAGTATGTGATCACCATGGTCGCGCCGTGATAAGATAGACCGCTGGCAACACTGACATTTCGTGGGATAGGGACTCATAATGCGAAAAGGTAAGTAGAAGTCTGAAAATGGAGCACCATCCTCCACGCCGCGGCGCCCATGATCAGACCACTTCATCACGTGTACATTCCATCACAGCTTCTGTTTATGTCAATATCTGATAGCTGCAAGACCGCTCGACACAGCCTCAGCCCAGCAAGGTGGATATCACGTGATGATCTCCATCCACGTGTTTGGGATCAATGAATAGCCGAACAACAGTAGTGAGGAACGCAAGCAGCCCAAGCTCTGGTAATAAAATTGGTGTTTGAGCGAAAAGACGGGAGAGGTGACAGTTAATAATCAAGACATTTCTCTCAAGTTCTTAAGGAACCACAGCTCATAAAAAGCGAACAAGAGTGCCATAGTCAAAGCCCATGCTCCGACAATACAGGTGGTCACGATCGCCGTCACAGACCAGATTCCTTCCTGAGCCGTATAGACATTGATGAGACTCATGAGAAGGGCAACAACCGAATTAAGGAGACTGGGTCTGTTGGAGAGGGCTGTCAGAAAGTGAGCCGCTACTGTTCGGGAATACCAACAAAAAGATCCGGTCAGAAAGCCAAATATAGTTGTGCTTCTGAGACCACCCGATCCATCCTATCCCAACGCCGCCAATGAAGCAGCACAGGCTGCCGACCACGAGGAGCGGCGTGTTCTGGACGGCATGCTGCACTACGCGACCGGCCTGGGAATCGCCCAGTGCAGTGGCTTGGCTTATCGTCGTGAAGGTGCCAGGGAAGACGACAAAGCCAGCAAGGAAGAGCCAGTTCGCGACTGCAGCAAGGACGCAGTAAGCGCTGGGAACCTCGTGTGCTTGGACAATCATGGCGTTGTACGGGGTCAGTCGCTCGGCGTGCTGGGCTCCAGTCCCAGGGGCCGGCGAGCCTGTCACGTGAATATCTTCAGGACGGTGCTTGTCATCCATTTTGATTGAGCGTGGGAGTTGACCTTTGCAAGCGGCGCATATGGCCAATTTTAAATAACGATCCTAAAATAAAGAGCTGAACCAAGGAAGCCGTTTATTATTTCGTGGTCGCCGTGTGTGGGAACCATCTGCTAAAATTAAGACGGCTACGTTTCACATCGTCGCCTCGGGTGGTCAGCACCCTTCGCAGAGCTCCAGCGCGGCAAGCAATCTTGCACACAGCAGCTTCCCTATGCACAGCGCTTAACTGGCACCAAAACGGCCGTGACAGTTATGGAGTACCTGTGACAGAGTACCCTCCTCATTGTCGAGATCGCTCTCCTCATCCTTGTTGCCAAGCACAAGCACAGTTCACGGTAGATTGGAAGGGTTTTGACGCCAACCCCCCGATCATTGCTTGGATAAAGCTGCTAAGCATGGCTACCCGCTGCACGGCGCCGGGTCTGCCCGTTGACCTGCATGGCTTTTCCCTCTGTCAGGTCATTTCGGAAGCAAGGAGCTCCAACGGTTGGAAGCGCAGCGCACGGGTACATGGCCACGCTTCCAGAGTGGTTAATGGTGGATCACGTGGTGTCTTAGCCAATAATTGTGGCTTGTGGCTTGCAAGTTGTGGCTAATTCTCCGACCCCAGAAATTCCAAGTCGCCGAAAGCTTGGGGTTTCTCGAGTCGGTCTCGCGCGATTTGGCGAGCAAGCTGGCTTTTGCTTTCTTAAGAGCGTACATGAAGAGGCGATAAGGTAAGTATGACCTCGCAAAGGAAACCGAAATATTAATTAACCTTGTGCGCCAGGCTCTTGCTTCGACTAAACGCGCCCTCGATCGCATTGCGGCACACGAAAACGACAGCTTCCATCAGTCTCGCGACAGTGCAAATCAGCACCATCAACAACCAACTACCGACCCCACCCAATGTGATTGTCACTGGTGGAACTGTTGCCGTCTGGGGACATCATCAAGACTCCCTTGACAGGTGCTTACACTAGAAGGGGATTGTATGGTGCACCATAACTTTAGTCGCCACAATAGTGCTAGCAGGAATAGTGCAATTGCAGCCACGCGACGAGCATGTCAATAAGCAGTGTCAACCTCCCAAACACATAGCTGTCTTTCTCTCTTCCAGGTAACCAATGAGAATTCAAACTAGGACATCCTCTAGCTCCACATCGTACTTGGCCAGCACCGAGAATTGGCGTGTCTCTGGCTTCCAAATGAGCCAGGATCCTGAAGCGGCAATCTTGCACCCCAGAGTCAAGATGCGGTCCTTTCGCTCCTCCACCATCGACCCCAGCTCAAAATACTTCTCATCCTCGTCAATTTTATTATTCTTGAACCAATCGCTGGGGAAGTAATCCTCTGAGTAGATCAACCCACGCATGGCAAAGTCCTCAGGTAGAGGCCGCGGCAACTCCCTTTCAGGACGTCGGAAATCGGAGTGCACTTCGTAGCCGGCCTCGCATGATACCAGAAGGGAGTTGAGCATCAAAGCTGTCAGCTTCCATGGGAATGCTCCTTCAAGGTAAGAAATGGCCCCTGGGAATCGTGTCATATGATTCATGAATACCAGCACGGTGTGCAGGAATGGGAGCGTGTTGGTGTCACCCCATCGTCGCATCACCGTCTCGATAATTCGGACCGCGAAGTCAAGGGCCTGCTTGAACGGCTCATCCGGATTGGCCTCCACGATAGAGCTTCCGTCCATGGCAACGTCGTTATCTTCAGGCTTTTGTGACATAGCCCGCATGAGCACGTTAGACTCGGCACCATAGCCAAGAAGAGAGCAACCCATTGAAATACCGAAATAGTATCTGGCCCAGTTAGCAAAAGCTCTCCGAAACGGTAACAAGATATGATACTACTCACCCTACTTCCAGCCATCTCTTGGTCACGCGTCCAATATAGCTATCCAGCTGCCCAACGAACTCGTCCATCGACTCTGGCAGTCTCTCCTTAGACTTGCCGGAGAACAGAATGCCATGAACCCTCACAAATGCTGCATCGATTGGCGCCAGGCGGTTCGGGCTCTTGCTCAACACTGGGTCAAATATGGTCATGATGCTCTCCCGGGCGCTCGGAAAGGGGATCAAGACGCAGAGCGACTTGGTATAGTACGAGAGTTGCTGCAAGGCATTGGGCCTGGCAAGAATAGCAAGGTGGTGATAGAGCCGTCCGGTTGTAGGAGACTTATCAGAAGCCTTGCTGTACCAATGGCGACTCACGCCAGTCCAGGTCTCACGGTCCCGGATACAGTTGTCCTCGATGGCCATTCTGTATCGACCCAAATCTCCCAAGCACTCAATCCAAGTATCCTCAAAGGCAGGCACAGTCTCGTATAGGAGAGCGACAATGCTGTATGCCAGATACAAAAACGAAAGCATGTGTTCCAAAGACGCGGGCAGCCTATGTCTCAGGAGTTCAAGAAACGAATGGATGCCGTGGCGCCACATACGGGCAGGCATAGCGTATTTGGATGCCAGTCGTCGCAGTGCAGGGCTAGCGGATGGGTGCTGACTGGCAAGGAAGAAGTCATGATGCTCATGCAACAAAGTTCTATGCAGAGCGATCAGGGCTTGCCACTGGTCGTTATTGAGTTGAGACTTGGTGTTGGAGGATTGTGCATTGTCGACCTCTATGCATTTTGTTTCAACCATAACAAGGCCGGCGTATATACCTTTGACTTCCGCGACTAATTGGTCTTGAGAAATGGGCCTTGTCTCTGGCTGGGGGATCATGACGGATGTATTGTCCTCGTCTGGTCTAAGCTGAGGCGAACTCTGGTGCGCTGCAGTCGTCCCTTGGGTTTGTCTGGATGTATCTTGGGCCTCATTTGAAGGGGTCTTGGAGTGTGAGTCATCATCTGGCGTCCAGAGCCGCCGTTCAGACGTGTTTTGATGAGGCCTCTCTTTTTCAGAGTCGTTGTGAGCTCGACTTCGATTGTTCGAGGGACTTGCTAGCGCATGAGAGTTTGTGATCGGTGGAGGAGACTGGTGCTTAGCTCCGCGAGTGTCGTCAGGCTTGGCGATGGTATTAGGCACGGAGGTTTCGCCCACATGGCCCTTGCAGTCATCTCGAGCCGCATCGGTCTGAACCGACCTATAAGAGAATAGTAAGAAAACGACAATAGAGACAAGGACAGGGGAATAAAGGGGCATACGCTTGAGCGGACTGGTTGAAGGCATTGATCTTCTTCGCTGACTGGCTTTGTTGATGCTGGGGGTGTGATGCGATGTGCTGTCGCCAGGCCTTGATGTCTTTCAACTCGGCGCTGCATTCAGGGCATTTGAAAACAGTTGGCTTCCCTCCTTCACCCTGGGGAAATCGTTCCTTGAGGTAGCCTTGCCACTTGTCTGTGATTTTGGCCATGTTCAGGATGAACAAATCGCGCTGCGGTGACCGTCGGGGATAAGGTAGAATGGGTAGCGCAGATGAAGTGGAACAATGGGCCAGTGGAAGGAAACCTGGGCGCTGCAGAGAGCTGGGAGGGTGGTTAATGAAGGCCGGCAGCTGGTACGCGCTGCCTTCCTTCTGGGCACCAATCTGGTTCGCACGGTTGCCTTTCAGGTTGAGCCTCACTGCGGCAGCGTCAGTCCGCCTTGTGCTGAGGGAGATCAGGATTGGCTACCAGGCTACGTACAATAAGCATCAAAAGCATCGAGTTTCCTCATGGGAAGACAGGCGACAACGAACTACGCCAGGTCAAATCGAGGAGAACCCCCCCCCCCCCCGAATCATAAACGATGGAGGAGTGGAGCCGGCAGAATTACACACCCCCTCCAAGACAAATAGCCCCACCCCTCCACATCCCCTGCCGTTGGGGCGTTGTTGGCTTACACAACCCCTGCGCATAGCACGGCAACAGGAGCTGGAGTACAATCCCCTTCATGTTCAAGGCTAAGAATGCTATCCATAAGAGCGCTCGCATCGCGGGACCGCGTTGGAAGATACCCCAGCTCATGCCTCACCTGCAATTGCCCATTGTCTACGCTTTCACACCATACTTTCAAGCACGCTGTCGGCGACGAGTGTTCTGGAACATCATGGCAACACGTTATCAACTATTCCATTGCCAGTTCAAGGGCACGCTGGATGGCAAGATCCAGTCAGCGCTCAGTGTTGCCTACCTAGACCCGAAGAATCATAACATCTTGACTCTCCGCAATCAAGGTGACCTAGAACGTCTCATTTTTCGCTATCTTCGAGATCATGGGTTTGGTGGCTTCAACCTCAGTGATCAGCAACCACAAACGGCCTGCTTCGATGTGCCAGGATGGCATGAATTCCGAGTGTAAGTTACACGGCCAGTAGTTGGACTGTTCTAATCGTCGAACAGAACCTTGATGTTTTTTTCTCCCGTCAGGACGACCAGACTGGCTACGAATCATTCTCAATTACGGCCGAGCTCCGAGGCGCACCAGGGGAAGCCAAAGTATAGAATGGCAAGCGGTCCCTTGGATGCGCAACCCACACCAGCAATATATACCCAATGCAAGATCTCATGGGATAGAGTAATTGTTTATCCGCAAGCTCTTCTGCCAGATCAAACTTGGCTCTATTCGCCTCTCCCAACTCCTGGGGGTCTGACACCCTCAACCGGCGATGTCCCCCGAGACAACGATGAGGTGGAGTCCGTGAGACGAGAAGGCCTTCAACTACTCCAGGAAGGACTGAAGGAAATCCTCGACGATGAAACCAAGCAACAGCAAGGCAAAGCCTGATTCTAGAAAAGCATTGCATTCAATTGTAGAATACGACTATTAAGTGATGGGAACGCAAGGGGTAGCAGTAGTGAGTAGTGTGCCTATTGAACTAGGAGTAATAGCCAAGTATTCACGAAAGAAAAACTCGCCCGGCATCATGTATGTATGTGGCAGAGGCTTCCCACGCAATGGAAATCTTCATTCCGACACACGACGCAGACCTGAGTGACCGCTGAGATTACGACTGTAACAGGCCACTCGCAGCTCAACAAGCCGTGGCTTTCAGCCGAGAGGAGTCGTCTGGGTTGTAGCCCTCTCAAGCCTGTGTACAAGGCCGGCACAAGTGAAGCTTGCAGTATTTGCACTCAAAAATCATCCAGTGAGGCCCCGAGCGACAGTGCTGGCAAACCCACTGGATTAAGGTGCTATCGGACTTGATCATCCGGAACGAGTGAGCACAAGCGTTGGCCATCTTCCTTGGATCTGGGTCAGAAGGGGCATTAGTGCAAGCATGGTAAAGAGGGAGTCAATGGGGACTCACTGCGAGATGGATATATCGGCGTGTAAATAGGGGAAGGTAGAGGTAGCAAGTAAACCAAGCAAGAGCGAGGTTCGGGGAGGAACCGGCTTCAAATACTCCCGCTGAGGGATCCAAGCATCGAGCATGTGTCAGCCGCTCCCTTGTCTGGGTCCTTTCTTTCACTCCCTGAACCATCCTCTCCCCCCGCCTTTTGCTTCCCCTTTGGAGATTCTGGTGCGCCGACCAAGCCACCCACCGTCGGCCCTCTGGCACGGACGACATCCACGTTGCCGGAAGGGATAACTATCGCAGAAAGTTTGATTCTGCTTTGCTTATTATCGGCGAAAGCGGGCGATGAGCCACACGTCTGCGCGAGACCGCGGCATGCGTATGCAGTCGGCCAAGATCCCCTACCCCTGAGTTTAGCAAGTCGCGAGGGAGTGGAGGCAGACCACCATCTTCGTGTTGGTCCTTTTGTTTCATCAATCACACGCTGACTGAAGTAGTGGAGCCATATTCTACAGTCTCGGGTCGCTGATCGGGTCGCTGATCGGGTCGCTGGCATAAATAAGACCTTAAATCCCCTCATCATCGTATTTTCACCCCAACTGCAACTCCTCTTATTCATTTGGATCAACATGGAGTCCCTTTCTCGACATCAGATTGCTGATGCCTACTTCATATTCACAATGTCGCTATTTAGTGTCATTGTCTTCGTCTACGCCATGCGCAAAGCTCCTTGGTGGGAGGAGTGGTGGCCCTGGAGGATCTTGATGCTGGCATGGACAGCCCTGGAGCTCTCTAGCTTGTTCGTTTTTGCTCTCCAAACCAGCGAGGAGATCAACATATCATGGCTTCCTGTGAGATCTACGTACGGGGTCTTTGTAACGTCATCCCTGTGGGGGATTGCCATATTGCAAGTAAGTCAGGAGTCTGTTCCCTGTGATATACTAGCTCTAAGCCAGTGGTTTGTTCAGGTCATACCTGTTATCTACCAACTCGGGTCCCGCACTGGCCTAAGTGCATTGGCAGGGTGTGTGGCGATTACTCAGTGTTCCGAAGTCCTTGTCATCGTCATCTTGATGCTCATTCCTCACGTCACGGTCTACATCGAGATCGCATACGTTATAGCACCATTTACATCTCAAACTGCCATCATTGTGGCAACGATATGTCACGCCTCTCACGGTGTGCCGGGGCAGAGAAGACCTAGACCTAGGGTCCCCGGTCAGATATGGGTTGGTCTGGCTATGATCATCATCTCAATTATCGTAGTTGTACTTTCGACGACTGGAGTCTACCAGAGTCTCGCTCTCATTCACATCTTTCTTTACGCCCAGTTCCCAGTTGTGGCTTTGCTAGAATATGTGAAGCTGAACCCACGTTTAGGAATTCCGCTGGTAGCTTTGTCGAACTCGACATCGTCTCTCAATCATGGCATATCTCGGCCAGCGTCCTCTCACACACGCCCTACACCTCATTACTCTCCGTGTTAAAGCCACGATCCCCCTGCCGACGCTGCCAGCTCAGGTACTCCAAGCCTATAGGATGGGCTCTCCTTAAACATCGTCGGCTGAGGGAAACTGCGCCACCGGAACTAAGCGGGCCCGGCATCTGTGAAGCCGCTTCACGGCCTTGCACTGGAGAGCTGCAGTGCTACTCGGTATCAAGATGCTGCAAGCCCTGGTCACGGTGGCAGAGACAGTAACGAGAGGCGTGGGGGCAAGCTTCTGTTGTTGGTCCGTCTGGCCACTCATGCCTCAGATCTAAGCCATGATACCATGGCCTGAAGGATGGTGGGATGGGAGACTCGGGTATAAAGGCCATGCCCTCCTCCGAGTTGAAGGCGACGCTTTTTTCTCCTCTTTCCTATCATCTTCTTGCCTTCTTGCCTCTGCGTCTCGTCAGTTTGCCCTCAACAGCTCTTGCCACAATGCCTCCCACCAGCCACCAGCCAGAGAAAGGTCATGCTGGGTCTGAGCCCCATTCTTTCGAGCCTCTCGACGGCCGTTCTTGCCTTCCTCCCGTTCTCGATGCTATCCTCAAGGTTGGAGACGAAGGCGAGCAACTCGACCGAAGCTTGAGGTCGGCCCTGAGCCAGCGGTCTGCCCGAGAACAACACCGGATACGATCCTTCGCTCGCAGACTCTGCCATCATCTCGACAGCCTGTGCAGGAACGATTCGAGCCCCCTGATCCAAGAAGTCGACGTCGAATATAGACAGAGTCATGAACAGCCTGACGGCAGCGATGTCAGAGTCCGAGGTGGTGTTGCGTTTGGATCTGCCACGAGGCCTCCGAGCTCTATTCAGCCAGCACACATTGCCGAGAATGAGGATAACAGCAACGTGCTCAATAGACGCAACAGGGTATTGAGCAGCGACACAAAGCCACGCGCAGTCCACAAGCAGTCCGCCTTTCAGCCAACCGACGGTGGGAGTTCGCTACCAATCCACGTTGAGAAGGTGGATGAGGGAGACACACTGACTTCGGAACCTTTCTGTACCGCGATTTTCATGCCCATCAACGTGGCGCCCAGAATCGAAACCACGCCTCCTGAAAAGACACCCTCCCCGACCGACCCCGCAAGAGAAACTTCCCAAAGGCTGATAAACTATATCGAGCGGGGCTGCCTTTGTCTTCTGGATCAGCCCATGGATGACTTCGTCCATGGCAGTCACGAGCAGGTCCGGCTTTCCAGTTTTCCAGGGAACTCGCGAGCAACCTACAGGGCTTTGTTCGACTCTCTCGGAAGCAAGGCAGAGAGTAGGGCACAGTGGTCGCACGGTTCGGCGTGGGTTTCCCTGCTAGAGTCAAGTGACGGAGAGCGAAAAAAAGCGGCTATCTTATATGCGCTGACGGCCATCGCCTTCGTTAGATGGTACGCATCTCAAGAGCAGCTCGTCGGCAGTTCGGTGGCACCCGAGAAAGCCGCTCAAGAAGTGTTGGCAAGGGCTCTTGGTCCCAAGCCCAAAGATGACGAGAACAGCGAGGGATGGGAACGACGCCGAAAGAGGCTCGACAAGCACCTGACCCGTGGACGGAAGTGGTCGCGGCTGGTGAAGGACCTCGGCTTCGGTATCCTGCTCAAGGATGCGTGGTATGCTCGCCCTTGGATTGTTAAAATAGAGGCTGATTGACTAACACGTGACAGGCAACTCGCCAACTCCCCAGAGGTAACATTGGATACGCTGGTCAGAGGGCTGCTAGGCAGCCCGGAGAAGATGGCTGTCTTGCGGCTCCTAGAGGTCCAGGTGACATTGCTCTTGGAGACAGGCAGGACAAGCCCAGACAAGTTCCGCCATGACTTGAGGAGCGCAAGCCTGTCGTCCTCAAGCCCAGCGCTGTCTACCGGATGTGTCGAGCTTGGCACCTGGTCTGAGCAGATCCGAGACTCCATCGCTGGCAACATGCTCCTTGTCGAGGGCACTGACTTCCTTTTCGGCGTGGACTCGCTCCGAAGGCTGAGTGGGAGGACGTGGCTTAATGACGAGGTCATACTCGCTTGCCTACACCTGTCTGATAAACTTGCGTTTGTCCGCGTCGGCTTCTCTGTTTCAATCCATCAGCAGATGCAGGCCCACAGCTTGATGCAGCGCCCGTTCGAGAGGGTGGTGGAGCAGATGGCGAAATGGCACCGCCAGGTGGAGGCAGGAACCCGCCTGGTGTGCTTCTTTCCTCTCTTCCAGAGCCAGAGCCACTTCAGCCTCCTCGAAATCAACGAGAGGGAAGAGTCTATCTTCCACTATGACTCGATGGGCGAAACAGAAAACAGTGATATCAAGGTTCGCAGAGTGAGTGACCTGCCAAGGAGGAGCATGATACTAATTGTTTGATAGGAGATATGTGAGAAAGAGCTCCCTCGTCTTCGATACATCGAGAAGGTGTGTGCCCTGCATGTCAGTATTTTGGAAATTTAACTTGGCTAACACCGAGCAAACAGAGAGCATTACGCCAAGACGATGGACATAGTTGTGGTCCGCTTGTCATTCGGCATGCCCAGTATCGGATGCTAGGCCGGCCTGTCATCTCCAAAGGTAACGATACATATGATGCAAGGGAATTGAGGGCTGAGGCGGTGTGGCTATTAAGCTCGGCATGGAAGAGCGGCAGGTTGGTTGCGGCACCAAGGCGGAAACGGAAAGCCAGGGTGGGAGAGCAGGATAGCCAGGGGAGAAAGGGCAAGAGGCAGAAGAAGGCCAGCGGCACAGAGTGAGGAGTAGTACGGGGGAGCAATTCCACGGATCCACATCAAGTCATGTGTGTTCTATGGCAAACCTGTAAAGAGTAAGAAACGCGCAGGAAGCGGCGACTTGGAAGGGAGGAGCATGGAGCTGGCTATCAGGCCGGAAATGGTTCCGGGGTTGACTGGGATATGTGACAGGAAGCTAGTTCAATCAATTCACAAGATGCTAGTTTCACACGAACGGTTGCATTCGAGGTCGCGGCCCCATCATCGTTAGCTTTCACTTGACGATATAAGGGATCGCAAGCATGAATGGAGCTCGCCAGCCGAACCAACTATATCTCCCCCTTGGGCATTGAACCAATGAGCCCTTCCATCAGTCGTTGACGAACCTCACTTCGCACCCGTCGACTTGACATGTTTTGATACCGCCGCCGGTATAGCACCTGTTCATGCGATATTGGCTCCAAGACTATGAACGGGCCGGGATCCGCGCCTGGACGAGAGCGATCGACTTCTAACCGACGGCGGAAACGTCCTGCCTCATCAAAAAAGTCATATACCTGTCCGTTGGAGCCTCTTGCGTGTCCTAATTGAACATTCTGGTTCCTTATCGACACTGGTACTATCGTGTGACATTGGCCTTTGCCTCCCCTGGCTGATTTTATTCCTCGGCAAGGATCCTTGTGGTGGAGCCGGCTGGGCCTTTTCTCCTTGGGTTTGTGGATTCTACCAGTGGTTGTGGTAATGTCTGATGTTGAATTCTTATCCGTCGTGCGGTCTGGCTGTCGCGGAAACGCCTCGAGGTAGACAACGTCGTCTCTGGATTGTTCTGCAGCACACGATTCTTTTGGTAAACATGTCGGGGTCTGAGAGGAGGTTGTGGGGGCCAGAATGCTGGTAGCGACTCCTTGTTTCGAGGACTGGGGGCAAGGGTCATGGCTCATTCTCTTATGATGCTCAAGTCCGGTGGCTGTTAATGTGGTGCAGCGTTCTCGGCCGTTATCCCGAGAGAAATGGGGTTTGTTACGGTTTATGGGAAGCGTCGAGCTGTGGGGGAAGCAATGGAGTGGCTGGGATTTATCACGTGATGGTGCTAGGCCCCTGCTTGGCCGTCCACCACGTCAACGTGCAGGTATCTGACGGTACTCTCCACGCCATGCCCAATTCGGCAGGTTTGTAGATGTTCGCCCTGGCCAGATTTTGGGAGCTTCGCGCGAGGCCGCCGTGCATCAGAGGCCCAGCACGGAGGGCGGCACGTGCGCGCCGATGGTGGTAAGCGGTGATTGGGTGAGATTGGCTAGGCGCCCTGATTTGTGACGTGATGGCCAAAAGGGGACTAGCGCAATGCTTGGCAGATTATTAGCGCAGTTGCGCAACCAAACGCATGGCCGGACAGCCTGGTCGAAGTCGGCCTTCATCAGCCTTAGATGCAGCACAGCCCCATGCCCAACAAGGGAACATTCTGCAGTTTGTCTTTGCCAACAATCAATCGCGAACAGGTATTTTCTGGGTTGAAGCGCTGTTTCATCTGTCGCAAAGAGAACAAGGAAAAAGAGCTTGTACGCTTTTGTCCGCGCGCTCATTCCTGCGAACACCATCTCAAGTTCTCCAAAGGCGTTAGGCTAGGCGCAAACGCCACCACCACCCCATCACTTCGCAACCGTGACTATTGCCGCCCGTCAGTGCCTCAGCCGTCGCAAGACCCTGTGAGTGTTCTTTGATCAACTGTCGATTCATACGCCGCTTAACCTCCGCTAGACAAAGGCACCCACGCACACAGCCTTCTTGCGCTTGTCTTGTGCTGCTTCACAACCGCTCATCACTCTTTGTTTCTCAAGGCCTAATCCGGGCTTCATCGCAGCCGCACATAAATGGGCGCACTCTGCTCCCACAGTGCTAATGCTTTGACTCTTTTTGCACGCGCATCGGTCATTATTGCTTTGTACCCAACACCGCCCCTTGCATTCCGCCTGCGACTTTTCTTCATACCAAGACCCCGATACCCCGCTCGCGATGAGACCCAACTTCGCAATCTTCTTTATTCTATCCGTCATTTCGTGGATTTGTCACCCAGGTTCGACCAGTGCTATTGACACGGCCCGAAGCACAACTACGCGGCGCTTTCCCTCCCTAGTCCAGGCCGGACCACTACCCACGCCAGATCTCGCCACAAAGGGTCGGCCGCGTCAGAATATGCTGTATACCGAGAGCAGCTGGACGATCTACACTTGCCGAGACTTGGAAGCAGGGGATCGTTCTTCGAGTGCCAACCAACACGAGCCTTCTCATACTGGCTATTCAGACATGCCGGGTTTGGGGGAATCTCTGGGACATGTCCCCAGTGGAAGCAAGAGTCAAGACAAGTTGAAAGCGCAACTCGACGGCACAGATCGCCGGAGCCCTGGGGTGGACACTGTCGTGGCTTGTCTTGCACTTGTGGTGGGGATTCTAGCCCTACCGCCTGCGTATATTAACCTATATTTTGCATATCTTGGAGAGGTAAGCTCCCGATATATGGAGGCGGAAATAGGTTTGTTGCTAACGAGACAGTAGGAGCGGCGACGACATCGTGAAGTGCAGCGCACTAGATGACCAACGGTTCGAAGATGAAGAAAGATGAGATCCTTCAGGAAGCCGGAAAAGATCCCCAGGTGTTGGCAGAGAGATAGCATTGTGGATTTGTGCCATCGCACTCCGACATGACCTGGAAATGGCATCAGAGAGCGGACATTATATTATCTACAATACACAAAACTCGTGCTTTTAAGTGCATCAGTCCTTCAAGTGCACTCTTTGATTGGAATACCATCGTGACAAACCTCGATATTGGCAGCGATGAAACGGTCTGCGAGAGTAACAGCGGGACCTAGAGGAAGCCCGTTGCTCAAGATAGGCCGGGTATTGAGGCGTGCTCCCGCGAGGAGATTGACTTCGTTGACCTTACCTTGCAATATTTGCAATCTACTATCTCAAACGTCCTTTGCATTTAGCCCTCCACATGCAAAATATTTCTTGCGTTCTCAGATCACAAGTGGTGTATAGTAGTCGTAAAACCTGGCGTGAATCTCTGTCGGCCGGTAAATGCCCGGATGCGCGGGGCCATAGCGACAGTAGCAAAACTGGACGGATAATAAGGGAGAAGCGAGTCCGTCCACATTGACCCCACCTTACGGCTGGACATATTGTACTACGGTAAGGTGGGGTACGGCTCGAGTATAAAAGAGCGTTCGCCCTGACCCTTCGGAGGGACCTTCAAGCCCCTCAAGCACTTTTCTATCGCTATTTAAAGAAACTCCGGCTAAGCGGGATCGCGAGCTTCAGGCGGTTGTGCTGCGCGAAGGGAACTCGCTCCGGTTTTCTTGACAGGCGAGATTCACACGGGCGGTACGGATATTTCTAAGCACCGAGGGCGTTGTGGGCCTGGTCAATTTTCTCGTCGGTTGACGATAGAACAGCTGATTCGCTATTTGGTCCTTACGTCAACAAAGAATGGATCCCTTATCCTGTATCGTCGGAAACCAACCCCTTCTTGCCCTCTTAAGCCTAAGCTCGTGCTATTGCACGCGAGTCTACGTGATCGCGTGTCAGATTGAGCTTGACAACCGGAAATAGTATCACATGCACCAACACATGATACTGAATACTTTGTCCTGAGCAGGGCAGATTGATCTTGTCCTTCCTTTTGTTTCTTTTTGCGCTATGTCTTGTATCTAGATCTGACCTATTCTACTGCTATCCTTGATATGTTTCCTTATATAAGCTCCTCGCGCAAGCCATTGACGTGGAAACCTCTATATGCTTGATAGATGATCCCCGGGTAGCAGAGTATTCAACAAGATGGGGAATAATTGCGTGGCAAGATTTGGTTGAAAAACGTTATCTTACTCTTACACGGTGGCGTATTAGTTAAAAGCTCTCAGAGCAATGATCCTAACGTGAATAGATCTGATCTTGAACTCCTTTTCTATCAAAGCATCTACCGAGTTTCCTCGCCGTTTGCACCCCAAGTCATGCCGCCGCGTTTGTGACGGCAGCCTACCCTCCTCTTGATACGATTCCATGTACCGTCTCAATATGCTTGTGTAGATGCATTTTGCGGTCTAAAGATATATTGCACAGGCGACAATGCAACAGCTCGTGAGCCTGAAAATTGGTGAGATGGTTTCGTTTGAAATGCGTGGTTAAATCGCCGGGGGGAATAGAAGGGTTTGATCAGAATCCATGGGGCTGCGAGTACAGGCGGTCCATCGGCGAGGCAGGTAGGGGAGCAGTGGTAGCACGACGCCACCAGCTGGCCCGCTCGCTAATGCAATGCCACCCGAGCCCATGAAGATAATCGTGCCGAACTAGTTCCCGAGCTCCGCAAGCTGGATCGCGGGATGCGTCGGGCCGTGTTAGGTTCACTTGTGGGGAAGTGCGGGGTTAGGTCTCGTTGTGCGACCACGAATTTCGGCCGGATGGCATCGCGGGGAAACCTGGTTCGACGCGTACCGCCTTGGGCTGGAACGTCCCACACGGTGCGGCTGGCCTCGTGTGTCTACAATCCGGTACTTCGACCCTCTGTCACCGGTCTTGTGCCTTGCCGGACACATTCAGCCTTACTTGACGCGATGAACGTGGCCGCTGTTATGATAAGTCATCGTTCGCGTCTCGGCTTCCTTTGTCACACCACTACTCGCGGACACACCGAAGAGTTGGCGCCCAGTTTGGCCTTCGTGCTTCGTCCACTTGTCCTCCATCTGAGAGGCAGTGACCTTGGCTCAGACTCCTGCGCCAATCATTTGCTCTAGAACGCTCAGCCTGCCGCAACCTACTGCATGTAAGCGCCGTGGACCATACCGCCTCATCTTTGCGCATCTCTGGAGAGCCTGATCTGGTGCTCACCACCAGAGACTCAGGAGCGTCTGAACCCCGATATGTTCCTCCTCTTGCTTACTGCAATTTTTTGCAGGCCTATATATCTTCACCCCGGCATCCATCCTTTGTTGCGATCGCTTATGAATACAACGTCAAATTTTTCTCTCTGTGCGATATCGAACGCCGGCCATGTCAGACCCTCAGAAGTACACGGTCGGCTGGGTCTGCGCTATTGCAACCGAGTACCTTGCTGCGCAACTCTTTCTCGACGAAGAGCACGAAGGACCTGAATCTGTATCCATTAACGATAGCAATAACTACACGCTGGGCAAAATCGGGAAACACTATGTCGTCATTGCTGTCCTTCCCCATGGCGAATACGGCATATCATCTGCTGCCGGCGTCGCACGTGATATGCTTCACAGCTTTCCCAACGTCAGAATCAGCCTAATGGTCGGAATCGGCGGTGGTGCACCGAGCTCTAAGCATGATATTCGCCTCGGGGACGTTGTGGTCAGCGCCTCTAGCAACGGCACCGCCGCGGTGTTCCAGTACGACTTTGGAAAGGCTGTGCAGGGTCAGGAATTCCAGGAGACAGGATCCTTGAATCAGCCGCCGACAGTTCTGCGAACAGCCGTGAACGGACTCTTGACGCAGTACAGGCGCAAAGGACACCAGCTTGATGGATCTATCGCCGATATTTTGACGAAGAATCCGAGACTCAAGAAAGAGTTTCAACGGCCCGAGTCGAGCACCGATCGACTATATCAGCCTGGGAAGGTTCACCCGCGGGGTGATCGGTCCAGCTGCGCGACAGCCTGTGGCAGCGACCCATCGACTTTGGTAGTGCGACCAGATCGTACTGAATACGAAGATAATCCCGTCATCCACCACGGCCCGATCGCTTCCTCGAATAGGTTGATGAAGGATGCCTTGACTCGGGATGCGCTTGCAGCGAAGAAGGGCGTTCTATGCTTCGAGATGGAAGCGGCCGGGTTGGTGAACCACTTTCCCTGTCTAGTCATCCGAGGCATTTGCGACTATTCCGACTCGCACAAAAACAAAGAGTGGCAGGGCTTTGCGGCAATGATGGCGGCGGCGTATGCGAGGGATCTTCTGCGTCAGATTCCGCCCAACAAGATCGAGGCCGAGAGACCTATTGGCGAAGTCCTCAACTCCAGTAAGTTTTGCATTCCAATCCATATATTTTCTTCTAACTTTGAGCAGTCCAAGGAAGTTTAGACCGCGTGCTTTCGACGGCAAATGAAACCAGGGATGCGATTGTCACGATAACATCTGATACTCACCTCGCCAGGGTCGAGCGATGGTTGTCCCCGCCAGACTATTCAACCAACGCCAAATTGGCGAGAAAACGCCGTCACGCCGGCACTGGAACCTGGCTTCTTGACAGTCTCGCCTTCCAGGAGTGGAAGCTCGGGGCACGACGACACCTGTGGCTCTACGGCCTGGCAGGATGTGGCAAGACTGTTCTGAGTACGACAATTCTTGACAATCTTCCGCAAACGGACACCCGCACCACGCTTGCATTCTTCTTTGACTTCAACGACCCCAGGAAGCAGACCCTAGAGAGCCTTCTACGCTCGCTGGCGTTTCAACTCTACCGTTCTGGGGGCAAAGCGGCGAACGAACTTGACAGTCTTTTCACTTACCACGAAAATGGACGGAGGCAACCCGATACGAGTGCCTTGTCAGCCTGTGTTGACACGATGATTCAAATCACTGGAAAAGTTGCCGTCATCCTCGACGCTTTGGATGAGTGTGCAACGAGAAAAGAACTTCTATCATGGATGCGAGGCTTTGCCTCTGGCAACGCCCAGTTTATTGTGACTGGCCGGCCGGAACCAGACTTCAATCGCGAGATCCCTTCACTTTTCGATGAGCGCAACTGCGTCTTGCTCGACAAGAGGGCTGTCAACGCCGACATACGCTCCTACGTCATGGCAGTGCTTGAGCGGAACCCCGATTTCGTTGGCAAGAAGTTATCTCAGGATCTCCTAGGGAAGATTCGCGACAAAGTCGGAGACGGAGCCGATGGCATGTGAGCTTTTGCCCAGATAATCCATACTACCAAATAATTGTCTGACAATCGTCGCAGGTTCAGATGGGCAGCTTGTCAATTGGACAGTCTTGCCGAATGTCTAAGTCCCAACGCCATCGAGACAGCTCTCGAGTCTTTGCCTCGTGATCTGAATGAGACTTACTACCGCATGCTCCAGAACATACCCCCGACATATAAGAGCGGCGCGATTCGTCTCCTACAGTTTCTCGTCTACGCCAAGCGGCCCCTGAAGCTGTCAGAGGCTGTAGACGTGATAGCCACGCAGATAGATCGAGAGCCTCGACGGTTTCATGTCGGGAACAGACTATTTAGTGGGACTGACGTTCTGCGATACTGCCCCAGCTTGGTATTAATCGCTGATGTCACAAGATATGGCGAGACTCTGCAGGAGCTCCACCTTGCCCACTTCTCAGTTAAAGAGTATCTTCTCAAGGAAGACCAATTTGACCTGGGAAGTGCCAGCATTGCCATCACCAGGACCTGCTTGACTTATCTTACGGACATCAAGAGTAGCCACAGCAGAATCAAGCATGATTTCCCAATGGCACGGTTTGCAGCAGAGTCCTGGATGGATTATGCTGTTTCGGCAGAGACTTCAGAAGATATTGTTAGAAGAACAGTCAGCTTTTTACAAGACAAGACGACATTTCAGCGGTGGGGTCGATTGTATCAGGCCGACATTGCATGGAATGATAACCCGGGACCACCTCGAGCATCTGGTCTATATTATGCTTGTCTTGGTGGACTCGCAGGGGCTGCGAGAGACCTGATGGACGAGGGAGCGGATGTCAACGCGAAGGGCGGCCTCTACGGCAACGCTCTCCAGGCTGCCTCAGACGGAGGCCACCTCGAGATTGTACAACTGCTGCTAGACAAGGAAGCGGATGTCAACGCGCAGGGCGGCGAGTATGGCAACGCTCTCCAGGCTGCCTCAGACGGAGGCCATCTCGAGGTTGTGCAGCTACTGCTGGACAAGGGAGCGGATGTCAACGCGCAGGGCGGCGACTACGGCAACGCTCTCCAGGCTGCCTCATCGAGAGGCCACCTCGAAGTTGTGCAACTGCTGCTAGACAAGGGAGCGGATGTCAACGCGCAGGGCGGCGAGTATGGCAATGCTCTCTACGCTGCCTCATTGAGCGGCCAGCTCGAGGTTGTACAACTACTGCTGGACAAGGGAGGGGACGCCAACGCGCAGGGCGGCGAGTATGGCAACTCTCTCCAGGCTGCCTCATGGGGAGGCCACCTCAAGGTTGTGCAACTACTGCTAGACAAGGGAGCGGATGTCAACGCGCAGGGCGGCCACTTTGGCAACGCTCTCCAGACTACGTCATTTAGAGGCCACCTCGAGGTTGTACGGCTGCTGCTAGATAAAGGAGCGGATGTCAACGCGCAGGGCGGCCACTTCGGCAACGCTCTCCAGGCTGCCTCATCTGGAGGCCAGCTCGAGGTTGTGCAACTACTGCTAGACAAGGGAG
>JBBEOF010000034.1:0-98154 GCA_037576055.1 Fusarium sp. M6JPR69
CCCAAAAAAAAAAAAAAAAAAAAAAAATCCGCTCCTCACTGACCATTGGCAGAGGTCAGTCGTTAGCATGAAAGTCATACAAACAAGTAAGTATTGGGGCAGTGAACTCCGTGGAATGATTTGTAAAAGGGCTCTTGACTTGTACTTCAAACCGCACAAGACCCTCTGTGTTGTATTCTCGTATTTCCTGCCTTCCAATTGGCCCTATCGTATCGTATCGACGAAGGACAGTCGCAGGGTTAGAGTTATTGGCTCATACACTTTGCTCCCAGATGGAACCTTGGGATCATTCTAGGCAAGAATTTCCGGGTTTAACCCATAATGAGCCGCTGTCGACCCGCACGGTCGCATCGGCTGCATCTCAGTTGCATTGTGGCACGAGCCTATAGAGTTGGGAGCCAACCTCACTGCTTTAAACGCGTCCTACCATGATTGATGCTTACTAAATGCCATTACGTAGCGGTGACGTTCATGTTTCTGGGGCGTGTGAATGGGTGAAGTAGGCTGCGCAACATATTTGAAATCCCCATCTGTATCAGCCATAAGAAGTACACGACCTTGTCACGAACTCGGGTGTCCGCCAGAGAAGGACATTGAATGCAAAACCAGTATCCTTCGGCTATCTACCTGCTCAGAGTTCCGACAATTATCATCTACAATGTCGACGGCTCAAAGAATCTCGATTTCTCCCGACAATACCGGCTTGTGGAACATCAAGCAGAGCAATGAGGCGGCTCACAAAACAGGCGAGCTGTTGGAGAGAGATCTTCAGGCAAGAGACCCCAGACGCAGTCCTATCAACTTGCGTTTCGTATATTAGATGCTGACTTGTGCCGCCGATGGCTACATAGGATCATCACGTCTACCTCAACCGTTACGAGCCCTTCTACCGTGGTGCCCGAATTGCGTTGCCTCCAATACTCACCAAAAATTCCAGGTACTGCATCACATCTTGGCTCTCTACGGCACCGGAGCGAGCCCTTCACTCCTCGAGAAGGCCTACGATCTCCGAGATCCGTTGCAACGCCCTGTCGAACCCCGTCACGACGCTGTCGTCCGTGATCTGCTTGCCTCCTGGGATAACGCCATTCACTACTTAGGCAACGAAGAGCACTACCCCGACTTCCTAGCCTACTTCCAGCAGCGTATCGACGCCCAGGGCTACGAGTCTGCCGTACAAGAGCATCTGCTCAAGGGAGATGCACATGCTGATGATCGACTCACTCGTCTGCATGCTGGAGTCGTGCATCCACTGATCCAGCTCATGTATGGCCTCGAGTGGAAGCAGCCCGCAATCGTAGCCGAGGCCCTGGCACAGACCTGTGTTCACCACATCGAAGGTCTAGACGAGCTATTGTTGGTCAGCGAACGTCGGGCATACGCCTCGACACAAATCAGCAAGATGCCATCGCTCGTATCCATCTACGAAAGCCTTCACGCCGATCCCACCTCTCGGCCGCGGCTCGGGTCGAAGACAAGGATAAAATTCAGGATGGCATCCTTCAGCGGGCCAATGATCCGATGCTTGCCGTGCTCTCGCGCGTGCGAATTGATCCCAATGAAGTCGACGAAAGAACGGCAGAAATGACGCATGCAATCATTTATATTGCGTCTAGCGCTGCTATCCATCCACCTCACCACGTCAAATATGACTTCTTCCTCATGTGAGTACTTTGTATTCCGCGTTGAGGCTCAAGACGGTTAACAATCCGGCGTCTATGAAAACCAGGCACCACGTGAACTCTGCTCTCTTTTATCTCGCTATCAACAAAGAGCCGTGGATCAAACAATCAGATAAAGCACGCATGCTTGAATGGAAGATTAGAATGGATCTTCTTTAGTATGTCGCTCGTGGCTGTCCAGGCATATCACTCGACGCAATTGCAACTTATGTTCCCAAGACGGGAGACTCAAGCAACACTACTGTCCGAGGTGAGGGCTACAAGGCAACAAGCGCACGGCATAGCGCACGTCACATACCCTATCGCGCATAATATCCTCGCTAACAATGCTCAATGATATTCAGACATCGGCAAGAGGCTACACGACTTCGGCGATGACGGACACGCGATAAAGCAAGCTCAAGCTACCGCCATAGGCCATGACCTCCTGAGGGAATACGAGACAAAGCATTGTGCCATTCTCAAGGGGATGCCATATGGCAGAAGATCCAGCACATGGTTGTCGATGCCGTCGAAGGTCAAGGAGTATTATACGTGCGAGGTGCCGGGTCTCAAGAAGTGTGGGAGGTAAGCAAAACCAGTAATATCCTCACGTCTTTGAAGCATCCGCTCACTTTCTCTTTGAACCATCAGGACGTTCCGCTTCAGTCCGCTCCAAGACGAAGTCCAGCTGAGTTACGTGCTCTCCAGACTGGGAGTGGTAGTTTGGAAGAAGCTTTGATGGCGTATACTCAGGAGACTTGAATTCGATAGCAAAGACCGAGTCTACTAATCCATGAGTGATGCTGAGTTGACACGCTGACAACAATGTTTGCGCCGGCGACTCCCTGGACACATGGTTCTGAGACACATGTGAATCCCTCCGCATGGGCTGACGTACACTGAGCTTCCAGCGATATTCCCACCTTGCGTGTGAGCACGAGTCGTCAGCAAAATCGATCCGCCGTTGGTATTAGTTTGCGCGGCGATCTTGCTCTTCATCGATGGAAGTGCCAGTCACAGTAGCCGAACGCCAATCTTGATCAGAGAGGAACTTGAGGCTTCAGGGGCATGGCATTGTTTCTAGAGAAGGTAAGAAGACTTGCTGCATGAACTACAACACTCGGCGCAACTCAACCACAAATATCCATGATGACACGCATGAAAATACGGACGGCATCCAAGTAGTCCGCGATGTCGACCTTCTCGTCGGGGCGAGTGTTGTATCTTCCTCCAGGCCCGCATACAATGCCTTCCATCCCGAGCCACTTGTACAAGTGACCAGCATCAGAACCGTAGAAGCAAGTTGGGGCGAGTACCCCCGTTGGCTGATCCTCATCTCGAACACTGTGATAAGCCTTGTTCAGGCTCTCGACGGTGTGTGCGTCTCTCGATACCTCAAACGCCGGCATAGTAGGTCGTGCCTGCTCGGTGAGTTTGTATGTCATCCCAGGATAGTTTGCAACGACACCAGCAATGATGACAGTCATGGTAGCAACCACATCCTCTGGGGTCTGGCCGGGTGCGTATCTTGCGGCTCCCGATATTCTGCAATAGTCTGCAATTTGCGGTGGTCTCCATTCCACAAGATCTTTGCCGAGTGCACCGTGCACAACTCCAACGGAACAGCGGTTACATTTCTCGTGATCTTCAGTTTTTGCGCCGCGGAAAGTCGCCTTAGACAACATTGGGATCAAGTCGCAAGCAGCTAGAATAGCATCGGCGGCCTCTTCCCGAGCCGACAAATGACGGGTAACTCCAAAAAGCTCAATTTCGAAGACAATTAATGTCAATGGTATTCTTGGCAAGAAGAGTTAGACAAACGTACTTGCAGGTCCGGCAGCCGGTCCTCACATGCTGGCGGGTAGCGGACGGCATCTGCGCCAGCTCTGGCGTGGGGCTGTCCCGAGCGAATAGGCGAGAACAAATATGGTGCGAGATCCAAGGGAGAGAAATGACGATATCGGAGGAGAATTGGGACCTGAAGAATGAGGATGAGAGACGCGTGGCGGCAAAAGTGGGTGGTCCAAGCATCCTCCGGTTCGGCCTTTCCTCTGCCGATCCCTTGTGGGGCTGTCCCGAGCCATTAATGTCGACGGTATTAACGGGGATTGCCGTCTTCAAGGTTTCTTCAAAGTTGAAAGAAACAAGGCTCGGCATGGTCCTTAATTTCAGCATTGTCAATCTCTACGGTGTCTGGGTAGTCATAATTTGACGATGTTTCAGGTAAATAGCACAGTATGTCACAAACGTAGAAACAGACTGTACATTGAACGTGACTTGCGGGTGCGAGTCAAGCCTCTGACGATATAGGCTTCCCCGCAAACTTTTCATCACCACCAACAGTCTGACATCATCCTCTTTTCCAAAGTCTTACCCAAAACATTCAAGATGACTTGGATTCTCGACGTAGATGTACCGATTCCCGGCGCTCCGTGGCCTGATGGGAAACCTTATATAAAGAAAACCAGGGCCAGCAAGTCGCCGCGAGTCTGCAACGGATGCAGACTCTTAAAACGCCCCGTATGAGCTCTCATTCCCTGGCCTAGTAATGACTTCAACTGAGAAAATGCTAGTGCAGCGGCAACCGCCCATCTTGTGAGCTATGTGAGAGAATTGGGCATAAGTGCTCGTATTCCGTCGATGTTCGGGAGAAGCGTATGGAACGAATAAATCGACATAAGCAAGTCCACCTTCATCATGTCTGATGAAACAGGATCATGTGTCTAACTTATTCATACCTATTCAGGATGCAATTTGACCAATACTGGGTCAACTACTGAGGGTCGTGTTCGGAGCTGGGATATTTCAGGTGTGAGTTGGAGCAAAAATGGAATTACCGCAAATGAGATTGTACAATAAATTGATTGATCTGTGTATGTTTATATATCGTGAAAACGGCCTGCAGACCTGTTACGTGCGGCCGCAATAACTCTGGGGGTGGTGTGGGCCGAAGCCGTGGATCGGTGCGTCCGATCCATCCCCCGTTTTTAGCGCAGGGAATCCCCGCAAATTCAACATCCTTCATCCTCGCGCTGACATTAGGACTGCACACTCAAAGACGAGAACTCGATCGGGTTGACAATGCCGATTAACTCACCATGGACCTTAGCAGTCGCCCTCTCACCAAACGACCAAGAGCATCGATAGCCTGCAACGCGTGCAGGCAGACCAAGTCCAAGGTGAGCAGCCATCTGCCCAGACGTCCTTCACCCGAGGAGAGCTGTTTGCTGATCTGCAGCCTTAGTGCGACGGTGCCAATCCGGCGTGTGAACGCTGCCTAAGGCTTCATCTCGAGTGCACATACTCATACAATGTCCGAGACAAACGTCTCAATCGACAAGCAGAACGCAGGTTTGTCAGCCCTGGGCATGGCTTGCTCATGGTCTAGATCATGAAATATTGACACAATGAGGACAGAGCCAACTTTGAGCTCCGGAGTAGAGTGAGTGAGCTGGAGGCTCGTCTCGCCGCAGCCTCGCAAAACCCAGACCCTGCCGACGCAAACGCATCTGAGGGCATTCACATCAACCTATCAGACGCCGAGGTTTCTCCTCACTTGCCAGACAGCATTCATGAGACAGAAATGCAAAGAGAGAATACTGCAACGGAGAGTTCGGATAAGTCTGAATCTCGGATTGACGTGTTGGCTGCAGGTGTCTTTGATCACCCATCATCAGGGAGCAGCATCTGCTATTTTGGTGAGTCTTCCGTTGTCCGGCTGATAGTTTAGCCGCACGTTTTGACACGATAAACCCAGGATCGAGCTCTAATCACGCCTTGTTCTGGTCTCTGACGGCAAGCATTGCAAACTTGGGCCATCGCAGTAGCCGTCTGTATCAAGAACCTTTACGAGCAGTTCAAGCACATACCGGTCCTGCGCATCTTCCGCACCCCGCCTCGTCTTCAATCGCCCACTACGGGAGCGTTGATGAGGTTGATATAGTAAATACTCCTGGTCGAGATGAGGCTATGAATCTGATCTCACGATTTTTCGATACCGTCGGCGCTGTCCTGCCTTATGTCAACCAACCTGCCCTGTTAGATAGCTTTGACAAGATTGCTGGACCTTCAGAATCACATCCGAAATCGTCGAATCGTGCGGTCAAAGCTTTACGGAGTATCATATTTGCGCATGCACTTTCTACTCGGGATGCTGCTGCTGCAGAGCCATTTTACCGGCGAACTTTGAGTCTATTGGATCCAAAGACGTTATACGCGCCCAGTCTCGAGCTACGTATGTTGATCAATATCTGCTTAATTACGCAGGCACTCATCACAAATCACTAGTTCAGGCACTTTTACTTCTAAGCATCTTTCAGCAAAATAGCCAGCGCTCTACCGAAAGCTGGACAACACACTCGCTTGCTGTCAAAGCTTCCTACCAACTTGGCATTCACGCCCCTTCATCGTACGGCCATCTAACAGCTTCCGAGAAAGAACTCCGTTCAAGTCTTTGGTTCGCCACCGTTAATCAAGACAGGTATATCTGCCCTCTTCTATCCATGCATCTGCCTGCCAACACTGACGTCGAACAGGATGCTGAGTTCAGCTCTTGGACAACCATGCATGATCCCTCTGCAGCACGTTCGCTCTGATATACTGCATATGCTAGTATCTATGCGCCAACAAAGGACCGTCGAGATGCAGTACTCGCAAGAAAATCTAGAATACTTCCGCAATATTGTGTACTCTACTCCCCCGATCCTCTTCATTGCTATTCCGCTAACGCTGCATCTTTCCAGAATGCTACATGGGATCATGGGTGTCGTAATGGAGTCTGTATGTGGCTCGAATATCGATCCTTCGAGCTCTATAAAAACCGACGAACTTCTCGGGAAAACTCTAGAGCTCTCGTTGAGACTAGAGAAATGGCGCAGCAGCACTTCACCTCGCTCAATCCTGGAATCTGATGTCAACTTCAGTTCGTGGACTGAGAGTGACATCGAAGCACAAAGAAATTCGATTTTACTTTCAATATTCTATTACCGAACAGTGCTTCTCGTTCATGGGTGTCTTCTCATGTCTATCCTCGAAGCCGCTACACGCAAGGATCAGCAGGCAGTCTCAGGAGTGCTCAAGAACACTGCTGCAAGTCTCTTGAAGGATGATTTCACAGCAACCAACAATTTCTGTCACCTCATTCGTGGTTTGTTAGCTTACAGTCCAACTTTCTTCAAGAGTAATGCGATCTGGTGGACTTGTAACTATGCAGGTCAGTTGTTCCGGCCATCAACAAGATTCTCACGCTGACGTTTATTAGCTCTTACGATATCTCTTCACACGTTTGCCTTCTGGCTAGCTTCAACTAGCCCCGAGGCCGAATTCATTGCCTGTGGGCACAGCAGCTTTCAGCTGGAAGTCAGACTACGCGCCTGCCTGGACATGCTACGGGCGATAGGAGCATCTAGCGCCATGAGTGTGAAGGCGCACCGTTGTCTACAACGTCACCTAGACTTTTTGATAACCAGCAGTGAGTCTCGGGGAAAATGCTTATCCATAAGTAGCTGAAACTGATGAGACATAGCAAGGATGCCTGTTCCAACAGACCACGGATCAGATCCTCCAATGATACCGCATGCTGTCACGCGCGCTCAGGAGCCAGGTAACTTATCCGGTCAAGTTCACGGGGAGTTGATGACAAGTGTACTCGATGATCCTGTGGCCGGCTTGTTCAGTGACCTCAATGTTCCCACTTTTGACAATGCCGATTTCGTTGACTTGGACCTGCTAGGAATCACAGACTTCGACGCAGCAGGCTTGATATGACGTGGTTGTCATAAGACAACAGGCCTTATCACCAATGTATACTTATTGTTCATTTTATGTAGTGTAGTATCAATAAATATTATCCGTAACTACCCAAACTGGCATCATCCATCCATAATATCGACACATACACCAGCCTTATAGCAATATGTAGGCTTTTAACAATAGAGATATCTTCATTATCTCTTACTAGCTCAGCTCAGGCTTTGATACAGCTCATCAAACTTCTCGGCGGCTGTCTTCATGCAATCATGAGAGTAGATCATCTGCTGCACCTCCGGAGATGCCCATTTATCAGGAACTTTGCCCCCATTAGTTTTGGCTTCGGCAAACTGCCGATCGCGCTCTTCCTTGGCTGTACCAGCGCCCAAATGCAGTGTACGACCCGAAAGCGCAGCTAGGTCAACAAGTGTCGTGGTGCGTTCCTTTCGAACAAGTTCGTAAACTTTGAGGCACTTGTTGATAGTCTCAGGAGTGGTATCTGGTGCCCGAGAAAGGATTTCGGCTATTGTAGCAGCATCCTCAATTGCCATTCCAGCACCTTGGTTGAGGTGAGGCAGAGTCGGATGGCATGCGTCACCTACTAGACCCACAGAACCATGGACCCAGGTTGGAAGTGGCTTATGGACACGTAGTTTCCACTCACAGACTTCCCCCTCAGGAACAAGGTTCAACATTCGTTGAATGACGGGGCAGAAATCGGAAAACACGTCCAGCATGGCTTGCTTGGAGCCCTTTGTTGTATATGTGGCGGAAGGGGCAGAGGCGAAGTTGACATCGGGCTGGATAGATGACATGTTGTAAATAGTCCGTGATGCGATTGGATAGCAGATCCAGTGACGCTTCTCTCCGATCCAACGCGTCACTTGATTACTATCGAGTAATGCCATCATCTCGGGATCTGATGCCATCGCATCCCGGGGAAGTAGTACGCGGTAGGCGGCCTGTCCGGTATCCTCTGTAGTTGCCGAGAGACCGGTCTGACTGAGGAGTTGGGCACGCGCAACAGACTTGACTCCGTCTGCTGCTATCAAGACAGCAACTTTGACCTGATACGCCTCGCCGTCACGGGGCTTTACAGTGAAGGTCGGCTGTGGCGTGAAAGAGTCGATGCTCTCAAGGACGTGGCCAAAGTTGAACTTGATGGCGGCTTCTTGCTTGCACGCCTTGTAGAGTCCACCGGCAAGAGATGCTCGATGTCCAGTACAGTGAGGGTAGCCATACTTTTTGCGAATGTCCGGCATGTGGACGTGTGTGAGTTCTTGGTTGGTAGCGCCATCTTTCTCAACGAGTAAGTAAAAGTGTACACTAGATTTATCTTGGTGAAAGGGCAATCCATACCTCTGATGCTTGTCTCCAGAACATCCGTTGCTTCCGCCTCAATCTCCTCCCAGCAGTCTAGACGGGTAAGAATGCGCACCAGGTTCGGTGCTAGCTGGATTCCAGCGCCGACAAAGCCAAGGTCGGATGCATTCTCAAAGACTTGAATATCCTTAAAGCCTTTCTTGGCCAGTGACAATGCACTTGCCAGTCCACCCATGCCTGTGAGTATTTAGTATGACTCGTCACACGCAGGCAAGGGCAGGGTTCAACATACCTGCACCAATGATGGCGATTGGAAGATCCATTGGACTGTCTGATGACCCGCCAGCCTGCTTTACAGCCATGATGGGCCAGGTGCTGAGGTGGGAGCGGAATTGGACGGGAAGATCTCAAGAGATTGTTTCTGAATGAAGCTTGAAAAAAAATTGGTAGTTTTAACTGCCTGGCAAGTATTGAGGTGTGTGTTTTACTACTGAATCTTATAGCAAAGGAGTCTGTCTTGATTGAGCAGAGTAAGTGCCGAGTCCGAGAGAGGTATAGTCCCAGTTCCCAGCATGGTCTTTGGCGAATCGGAAGCCATTCACCAGCAGAGTTGCGCGTTTCAACCAATCGGAACAAGGTTAGCCGACCCTGCTTTGAACACCAGAGGATCCGGGCCAGGAAAGGTCGGCAGCACAATCGTCATGACAAAGCGAGACATGACTCCGCATCTTTGCCAATCTCGCCATTAAAAGGATAAACTATCATCCTTGAAGACGATTCTGATAACGACATCCAGTTCCGCAGCTCCAATTGGCAATCCAACACTTTGAACATGTCGTCCTCTACCCCCAAAGGCCCGTACAAGCTGGTTACAGTGAACAATGCGCCCGAGCGTGCCAAGAGACTCATTGGCCGGGTGGTCAACGACCTCAAAGATCAGTATACGATCGATTATGTAGCCAACTGCATCAGTAAAGATGAAGTTGAGCCGAAGGTCAAGGAGTTTCAGCCAGATATCCTTGTAAGTTGACCCTAAAAAACACCCCTTCAAGGCATAGCTGATGGGTGAATTTAGTTTTGCGCCTCAATGTGGACCATCGAAGAGAGCACAGAAATGCAAGAGATTGCCAAGTCTATCATCCCAGACATCAAGACCTACGCCATTCCGCATGGCCTTCAGGTTAATGAGGGGCCAGATGCGATAGTAGAGCATCTGAAGCAGCAAATCCCCTTGCTGCTGGGATGAGAAATTCTCTGGCGGATTAAGTAGATGGCTTTGTTTGATACGAAAACGGTGTCACGAGACAAACGTTGAAGGAACACTATAGGTGTATAAAGTGAGGTGGCTTTGTTGGGTATCTAGAGGCTGGCGTCTACCATAAAAAAACATAGATAAATGTTGAAACAAGCATAAACCCTTTTGCAAACCCCAGGCCAGGGCTTCTAGACGCAGTTCCGCCCGATGTAGTTGAGGTAACAGTAGAAGTTGGTCCAAAAACTAACGTAGCAGTCGCCTCTTGGTCAGCACCGTCTTCCGGCTTCTTTGTTATCGGTCCACTTTCCTACTCACTTGTTAGCAATTGTACTGTCAAATTATCTCCCGGCCTACCTTCGTAGTCTTCAAAATATCAGTGGCAGCTTCACAGTTTCGGAACTCCCAGATGTTAGACGTAATCGCGGTCTTTCCCTCGCAAGAATTTGTCCCATCAATATTGCACACTGAAGCAAGGGAAACGATGGACTCCTGACACCGACAGCTAGTGATGTCTGCTAGCTTCGTATAGGCGGAAGAGCAGGAGGTGACAGACTGGCTCGATTGAGCACAACTGTCTACGATAGTCTCGCATGTGTCCCGGCCTATCGTTTTGGTTGCCTCGGGAGCAGACGGAGTTGTGATATCGTCTGGAAGATAGGGGCCGCATGCATCTTGCCAATTGGCGATCTCATCATCCACCGAACTATCATACGACTTTCCTAGGGTGCATTGCCTGAATTCACCCTTGCACCTAAAGCATTGTCAGTATCCTCACGCTATCAACGGTGATATATATACACTTACGCCACATAAGCATCCAGAAGCTCCTGCGTGCAGAAGCAGTCGATGGTTTCTTGCTTGCTGAGATTGCTGCATTTTATAGCAATCGAATTGGCCTTGTCGCAGTTTGGAAATTCTGTAATGTCTCCTACGCAATTGCTGGGTTTTATAGTTGCATAGCACTTGGAGATGCTGGAGAGGATAGTAAGGGCAACGATGGGTCGAATCATTTTGACGCAGGGGTTTTGGGCTGAATCGCAAGCTTCTTGTTATGCTTACAGTTACAGTACCAGCTCTAGTTCTATATGTAGATGAAGTGCGGGTTCTTCCGATACAGCAAAAGGTTGGTCGGAGCGAGGCTTGAACCGATCTAGTTACAATTGTCAAGACCCAAGCCATAGCGTCGATAGTTGTGCCTTGCGAGGCGCAACCCAAACCCACCATGATCCAGGACAGCAGGACCGAGTCCTTTCAAGTCCTTTGTGGCTTTAGCAGCGTGGAAACCATCAATAGGCCAGGTGTTGATAGTCTAGATTCATAATGACCGAAGTGGAGTGTCGAGCCAATCCCATGAACGGTGTGGCTTTGAGGCTCCCAGACTAATCGCATTCGGCTGAGGTCAACTATAGTCACGCGGACAAGACAAATGGGCATTCTGCGCCATCTCAGAAGCCAAAATCAGCCTTGTTCAGCTTGTGCGAACGGAGGCATTCAACTCGACGGTATGCCACTAGTTTCGGCAAGTTCCATACCCTTCTCTTTGTTGGCGTTCAGGAAGCTCGCAATGCTTCGGGGCTCACCTTGGGACCTGGGCAGGATGCTGTACAAATATGCTAGGGATGGTCAGGGACCAAAGTTGACGACTTTGGCGCGTTGGTTCACTGATCTACGAAATCTGCCCTTGTCGCCAATTCATTATGACTGGGAAACACCAAGGCTCAGTCCCTCAATCATCCTATGGATGGCTCAATAGCTGCCTACGATGGCCATCACTCCTGACCTTCACATTCCTCAATCTAGCCCTCCTTACAACCGTCATTTCCCTCACAATCGTGTCGTCAACCAAGGATGGCTTTGTCACAATCCTGTCCCGCAATGAAAGCTCGCCTGACTCTTCGGGCAACCCACAAATCTTCAGCATTTCTTGGGACCTGGGTCTGTTCTGGACGACGTTGCCCAGTTTCGTCTTTTCGCTCTTCGGTGCATACTGGGCCTGGATGGCTGGCGCCATTGCAGAGCGCCAACCCTACGTCGAGCTACGCAAGGAACGCGGCGCTGAAGCCAGATTGTCAATCATGCTCGACTATCGCGTCGTCGCCAGCATTTGGCGTTGGTGGGGAGCCTTTCCAAAGTCGCATTACATGGTTGGAGCAACGACTTTAATGTCTGTGTTGCTCACATACGCTATCGCACCTTTTGCTGCTCGGCTATTTGTGCCAGAAGTCGTGGGAGTGACCAAGACATCCCCAACCGTGTACAATGAGGTCTTCAATGACAACAACATCAACGCAACCCTCGATTGGCGGCCTGTCCTAGATACCGTTGCGGCCACATTGATCTACCAGGGAAACGGGATTGCCTGGACAGATAATGAGCGTGCTTTCCGCCCGTTTTCTCCTAAGTCAAAACTTGCTGGAGGAGCAGACATTTCTGCAAACACGACAGCATACTCGGCTTATCTCAACTGCGTGTTGGTCAAGGACTATACCATCACATCTGATGGCGACTCAGTCGAGGTATCCGGAAATGACAGAGGGTGCAGCTTCAAGCAGAGTTTTGGGATCAACAGCTCGCAAAGTACCTACTTCAAAATCACGTCGGAGATTGATTGTTCTTCCAAGGCATATTACAGTCGCTTGGTATTTACAGCAACCACATATTCATCTTCAGCATCCAACAATCTGGACGACATCAGTGTCATCTCCTGTGCGACTGGATATCGCCAGGTTGCAGGAACATTAACAGTCACGCCATCGATTGGTGCCCCTTTCATCTGGTCCTTTACCGAGACGGGCGAGGCGGATACCGGTCAGCCAAAGTTGTGGAGGGTCTTTGAGCGGGACATCCTTGGACCTGTGTCTTTCAATCCTCAGGCCAAGTGGTCAACTTCGGACATGGGCAGTTTGATATTATACTATGCCCAGCGGTCGCAGCCGTCGAAGCCACTGGTATCTGACGTCTTGATGGATGCAGCTTCAAAAGACTTTACTGCCATATATCTGAACGCAGTTGCAATTCATCGCTTTGATTCACTCTCGGAGCCGGAGACAGATACTGGGACGGCTGTTATCCCTACAACGCGACTATTTGTCGTCCCCTGGGTAGCATATGTCATCATTGCATTTCTCATGGTTATCCTCTGTTCTGTCGTTGCTATTTACATTCATCTTCAGCGCAGCCCATCAATTCTGACCGAGGAGCCCGAAGGCCTACTGTCAATGGCTGGAATTCTGTGTAATAGTGAACTGTTTACTATCGCTTGGAATATCCGCCACGATTCTGCGTTTGATGGTGGAGTGATAGAGATGGGCAAGACACGGCCAGAGGTGAAGGATAGGAGGTGGGGAGCGATGAAGGATGTTGAATCCAACAATTGGGTTGTGAGATCAGTTCAAGGTGCTGATATGGGAGCCGCGGAACATCTTTCAAGGTGCTTCTCTCTGTTGTGTAGTCTTCCTCCTAGTACGGAATATCAGAAATGAAAGCTTTGGTCATCTTTGATTTGTCTCTTTTGATATTTTACTGGCTGATTCTTACGCGCTTACCCATCATACAAAGAGGGATGAAGGTGGCACAGCTTGTACTGCATTGACGAGGTGACGATATATAACCCAAAGACTCGTGTATGAAAACACAACAGTACTTCTATTCAGCTATATCTAGTGTTCTACGACCTCAGCCAGAACAAAGATCCTCCCTGTCGTGAGCCAGGGAGGCTTCGGGATTGCATCATTACTCGTTCTGGAAAACGTTGATAAGTGTCCCGATATAAGGTTTTATCTCGACCTTGAACTGGTCTCCATGCTTGAGAGTAACCTTTGGAGACTTTGCCATTCCAACTCCTGCAGGTGTACCGGTAATGATTACTGTTCCCGGAAGCAATGTGGTGCTCTGAGATAAGAAGCTCACAACTTTGGGGATAGCGAAAATAAGATCGCTTGTCAAGGGTGTCAGCAATAATTCGCAAGGCATTTATCCAAAGCAGGCGTCTTACTCTACTCCGCAGTCTTGCAAGAGCTCATCATTCTTTAAACCTCGCACTCGAAACTTCGAAGGATTTGGCACTGTGGCGGTGGACACAAGGGTAGGCCCTGAGGGTGTTAGATAGCGCGACACGTTGAATCATGAGGATACTATACCTAGAGGGCAGGATCCATCGAATCCTTTGGAGTATGACCACTGGGACTGGGCAAACTGGCTTGTTCTGCTCGATACGTCGTTACAGGCAGTATACCCCAGCACATAGTTCATGGCATCCGCCTCAGACACGTTCTTTGCAGTCTTGCCGATGACAACGGCCAGTTCAGATTCGTAGTCTCCACAGTCATCCAACTGTGTCAACTTAGGAAGAATGGTTGGCGCTGGCCAAGGATCTCCTACGGCCGTGCTGGGCTTCCTGTGTGACGGTTAATGAGCCGTTTCAGAATCGCAAAAACCGTGCACTTACATAAAGACAGTTGGGATGGTTGGCAAATCAGTGATTCCCACTTCGTCGGCGTGTTGCTTGTACTAGAACATGAAGCTCGTTAGTGCATGTCTTCTGTTAAAGAGCTACCACGCACGTTTAGACCGATGCATCGAACGGTGCCCACTTCACTCGCTGTCAAAGGCGATAAGACTCGTTCAATGATTTCTTTCGCGCCTGTCTTCTCTCCTGGATTTAGGATCGAGTTTCCCGAGAAGACTTCGATGGCGACCTCATCGCCGTTGAAAAGAGCTAGCCCAACATCGACATCTTCGGAGACTGGTTGTCCGATCAAGATGGAGCTCGTATCAGAGCGGGGAACAAAACGGACAAGGCCTAGGAAATGGGTGAGTTGTTACTTTCAGCATCCCTAAAGGCCAGAGATCACATACGTTTGAATTGAGTGGTTGACATGATTGCGAATACAGTTTGGGTTGTAGTAGATCACCGGGAGTGCTTAAGAGTGGAATATAAACATTTCACTGACTGACTGTCGAGCTTCGGCATTCCAATGTCCGATCGCCCTGCTCGGGGAATTGATTTGCCGATTTTCGACCGAATCCTCCAACAGGTCACTCACGCCCGTCGGAGCCAATCATGGGTATAGAAATACGCAATCTTCTCTAAGCCTTCTTCCCAAAGCAGCAAGTATTGCTAGCGCACACAAGATCGGAACCAATATCTTCCCGTCATACGTACGAGAGTTCATCGTCGATTAGTAAACTAATATCGGAAAGTACGGACGTGATGCTTTGCCTCAAAGGAGATTACAGTAGCTACGCTGGTCACCGAGCATCCGTCGGATAAGCGAAGCGACCAATAGGAAGCAGGTCAGCCGACATCCTCGGCCCCGTACTGGCTTCCGACACCACCGACGATCATTGCCGGGGCCGTCCAACTTACGATGGTCCGATGAGGGGAAGCGTCTCGTATGGATGGAACGGAGGCATTGGATATGATATAATCATAGCAGATACATGGTTCAACGCTCCACTGTCGTTGGTGATTGATTGTTTATGTATACAGATTATCTTCCTATTGTAGCAACCCATCAACCAGCAATGTCTCCAGGTGCTGAACCGAGCCCGTTCCGGGCACACTTGCCCGATCTCCAGATTGACAGGTTTACCACCATGAAGAAGAAAGATCCCTATGAGTACGCCAAAGCATTCAAGGAGAATGGTGCCCCTCCGTGGCTTCATGGCCTATACTTGCACTGGCGCAAGTTGCTTTCTGAGCCCTTCAAAGGCGTTACCAATGACGGTAGGCACAGTAATCAGTCTACTCTTATATGTGCATGACTGATCCACTACCAGGACACGTCCGACCAGATGTCTTCAAGCTGGAGGATCAAGGTATCCCTATTGACGATATCGTCAGTGCAACAAAACTCGCTCTGTCAAAGATGAGTCCAGAGCAGAGAACCCGCTCAACCTATCACATCGACTCTCCAGAATGGCGCACGTGGTCCAATCCCGAGTTTCTGCTAAGTGACAAGGGCGTCAGGCTAGACGAGGTCAATGAGGAATTGCGGACCGCTATCATGCAAGTTCTCAAGACTTCGCTATCCCCCGAAGGCTATGAGAAGGCAGTCTCGGCTATGCGCATTAATGGCTTCTTGGGTGAGCTAGTCGAGGCGCCTGCCATCATGAACGAATTTTCTTACAACTTGGTCTTATTCGGCGTCGAGCCGTCTACCACGGAGCCCTGGGGCTTCTCTTTCTATGGACACCATCTATGCCTAAATGCCTTCTTCTATAAGAAGCAGATCGTTCTATCGCCATGGTTTACGGGCGCTGAACCAAACCTGATCGACGATGGCAAGTTCAACGGGACTCGAATCTTGCAACGGGAGGAAATTCTCGGGCTCCAGCTTATGCAGGGCTTATCACCAGAGACACAATCCCGGGCTCAGGTATACAAGCAGATGAAGGATCCGGCAATGCCACGTGGACGTTGGAATCACGATGATCAGAGGCATCTTTGCGGGGCCTACCGCGACAACCGCGTAGTGCCCTACGAAGGCGTTCTCGTTTCCGAATTATCAACGGCCCAGCAAGACATCGTAACTGAAATCTTGCGGGAATACCTTCTATACTTGCCCCAAAAGGCTCGAGATCTGCAACTGGCTGAGATGAAGCGCTGGTTTCACGAGGCGTACTTTTGTTGGATTGGTGGATTCAAGGACGAGGACCCTTTCTACTATCGCATCCAGAGTCCTGTCGTCATTGTCGAGTTTGATCATCACCACGGGGTGTTCTTGACGAATAAGGAGCCGGCCAAGTTCCACATCCATACACTGCTCAGGACGCCCAATGCTGGAGACTACGGGATGGCACTGAGAAAGCAGATTCCGGGCATGGCTCAGGAATTTCTATGGGAAGGATAAGTGTAGGGACCAGATGATTTTCATGACAAAATAAGGATTAGTTGTATCTATTCAAGGATTGCTCAATGAAAATAACCGAAAAACATTCTAGAACTCTAAACTTCCCTTGTCCGCTCATGGATCTCGAGTTGAAACATGCATTGACCATCCACTCGACATGGCATATAGTTAAGTAATGGCATCTCAACACCTAACAATTTTCAGAGTAACCGGTTTGAAGAGCCAGTATAAATTTAAAATTAAGTTTGAGCCGTGATGACTCGAGTATGTCGCACTGGTAGGGAGGCCATACCCTTGGCCAACACGTCCAAAGTTCATCAACATATAGTACACGTGTTAAGGTACATCAAGAATCTCATATCGTGCCGTATATCCGTGACTGCCTGATTCAGATTGACTTTATCCACTCTGCTATGATGATTGGCCAAATAAACCAGGATTCTTTGTCCGGATAGGCAAGGTCAACAAGACGTGACGCGGCTCAACAACCAAGGGGTAAAGCGACCAATCGGAAACCATTGGGCCGTATGAGCTCCGGTGGCGGACTCACGATGACACCTCTGTGTAACACAATGATTCCCTACTACAGCAGGTAGTAGAAGGACGAATGGAGATCTGCCCTTAGTTCAACGTGCCGTTTCCCCGGTCTGGAGCATGTGGAGGCATTAGCGGGACCCCATGGGGAATGCTTCTGGGGATCGATATATTGCCATGATCTCTTTCTTTGCCTCGTCATTACAAGCTGTCGAACAACAACTCACTGGCTTGAGTATCCAGTCTTTTTCTCGCGTGAGCATCCTACCTCGTGCCCAATATGTCGAAACCCGAAATTGAGGCTCTAGAGCACTATGTAAGTCCTACAGTCTACCTAGGGAAGCCTCATGACATTGGCTTGGCCCACTATGGAGGACATACACTTACATGTGACTAGAACGATACCGAATCTCTCAGTGAAGAGCACAAACAATATCTTCTTAAGCGCCATGGCACCATCAACCTGGACCCCGTCCCTTACATGAGCGATGCCGACCCCTTGAACTGGCCCAAGTGGAAGGTGAAGCGACTCCATTCCGACTGACGTCAATGCTAATCCGATTGAATTTTTAGAAAATTGTAAACCTTTCCCTAGTCGCCTTCCACGCAATGATGGCCACTTTCACCGCCGCGGCAATCCAATCAGCCTTTGTCGAAATCGCAGAAGACCTCGGAGTAAGCGTGCAGCGAGCGAGCTACCTCACATCTCTTGTCATCGCAATCCTCGGCGGTGCACCGCTTCTTTGGCGCCCGCTCTCACATACCTACGGCCGACGTCCGATCTTCCTACTATCCCTCTTTTGCAGCCTCATCGGCAATATTGGCTGTGCAGTTAGTCCTACGTATGGCACGATGGGCCTCTGCCGGGCGATAACTGCCTTTTTCATTTGCCCTGCCGCAGCTATTGGAACGGCCGTCGTGTCGGAAACATTCTTTCGAAAAGAGAGGGCGCGCTATATGGGTGTTTGGACCACAATGGTGACGCTTGGCGTTCCCGTCGCTCCTCTCATCTTTGGTTTTGTTGCTATGAGGACTGGCTATCGATGGATTTACTGGATTCTTGCTATAGTGAGTGACTGCCGAGCTTCACCGAAGAACATCAACTAATCCTCCCAGACGAATGGTGTTCAGTTCATCCTCCACGGCCTGTTTGGGCCCGAAACCCGATTCGAACCCAGCACTCGATTGCAAGAAAACTCTTCTTTCAGACAACAATACCTCAGCTTCCGTCGCATCGATCCCAAACCGTTGAAGTTGAGGGACTTTTTGCACCCTCTTAGCTTCATCTGGTCTCCCAATGTTATCATCCCAGCTGTTGCACATGCCATGGTATTCCTTTGGGGTAGTGTCATGACGACCTTTGAGATTCCCCAAGTTTTCCCCGAGAAATTTGGGTTCAACACACAGCAAGTTGGCCTGCAGTATATCGGCATTATCATTGGTACAATCCTTGGTGAGCAGATTGGTGGAATCCTGTCCGATAAGTGGATGGGACTACGCGAGCGCAGAGGCAAGCAACCAGAACCGGAATACCGTCTATGGCTGAGTTACATCGGCTACCTGACTGCAGTCTGTGGCGTAGTGGTTTTCTTGGTGCAGCTTGACCGAGCCTCAGAGACATGGGACGCTACCCCTATCGTCGGGGCAGGCATCGCAGCAGCAGGGAATCAGATCGTCACAACTATCATGATCACATATGCTGTGGACTGCTATCATAAGGATGCTGCAGCAGTAGGCGTCTTTATCACATTTATTCGCCAAGTTTGGGGATTTATTGGCCCGTTCTGGTGAGCTTCCAAGGCAACTTCGTGCCTCTTCCCTGACTAATGATGCAAAATAGGATGCCAGAAATGATTGAAAGCCCAGGGTTCAGGCTAAGTGCAGTAATCTCCACGGCTACGATAATAGCAGCAGCGATACTGCCTACGATGTTGTTGCAGTTCAAGGGTCGACATTGGAGACCGCAAGACGCAAAGAACTAGTTCAACCTGTTTTTTATGTCGATCTATTGGATGTCACGTCAAACTTTCTACATGCGAAATTCTCCTTCCATAGGCCGCTCATTCAATCACTTAACGTAGGCTATGTTGGATACAGGGAAGGCAATGTTAGTGGGAGGGAATTATGAACCTAGTGGTTTACATAGGAGATTGACTTGCCCATTCATTTTTATTTCCATCTTCCTTGCATTTACTAGACAAAGGATCGCTTGTAATTTACTAAATTACACACTTTCCGTCCGTGCGCTGACCCCCTGCCATAATTTTCATGAAATTACACACTTTCTGTCCGTGCACACTGGTTGGTCCTATGTTCGCCGTAAACCTTGACGTTTCTTTTGTTTACGGCGCTATTGCTACTTTAGTGGTGGCATACTTAGAGACATAATAGCCCCTGCCAGGGACTATATCATTTAATATATTCTCTTTCTCTGCCTCCTTTTCCTTTTTTATTTCCTCTTCCTTTCCATTTACCGCTCAGAGTCAGTCCTAATACCTCAAATCAACACTTCTATAGCACGGCCTACCGCCCGTCAGAGACTTTCGCGATGTCAGTCGAAGAATTCCTCTCTAAGCTCTAACTCTATATCGACCCTGATGCCCATCTTCTTATCTGCTGCCGGAGCAAATGCCTCTGTGCCCTCTCCACCGATGGTTCACGTGTCACCACACACCTCAGAGACAAGCATAGCGTCCCAGCGGATGCCAGACGGGGCCTGACGAAAATGCTCAAGGCGCAGGGTCTACTCGATCCCGATAAGGCTCTCCCACGAGAGGATGGCTCCCCCGAGCATACCCACCTTCAAATTCACGACGGTTTCGACTGCAACGGGTGCTCTTTCCGCACAGTCAGCCTCCAATCAATGAAACGTCATTACTCTGACCCAGGGATGCGCGATCAATGCCGCCATTACGGTCAAACTCGCCCCTCGAGCGAACTCGACGAGCTATTCCGGTACGTCTTTCTGCAGACGTGGGTAAATGGCCCTCAGCAACAATACTGGATTATCGAACGTAATGGCAGTCTACTGCGGCCGATCGGGGGCCAGCGGGTTCAAGACCATCTGAGATCAATGCGGGAACGCGAACGGGAACGTGAGCGTATACGGACGACGGCAGCGTTCGGGGTTGGAGACTGCCACAGCATATCATCAGAGCAGCTACAAGCACCGTCACCGGAGCTGTGCTTGGGACCGGCGAGCTTGACATTTGCCGAGAAGGGCCCTTGGATTGAGCGGACCGGTTGGGAGGAGATGTACCGAGGCAAGGATCGCTCGATGCTCTCGGCCTTGATGGAAAGGCCTGATGTCGGACCTCGCGGTCTAGGTCACGATCTTGTCCTCGGCTACAGCAGTACAGACAGTTCAGGAAAGGACGTCATTATCAGCCCAGCCGCAGATGAGCGAAAGATATCTGCCACCCTGGATATGTTCGATCGAGTGATGGATCGGTGCGAGGAGACAGCAAGAAAGACCAGCCGGGGCATCCTCTGCTGGTTGCGGAGCAATCGAGCGTTGTCGTGCTACCCAAAGCCATTCACTTTCGTGAGCAGCCCCTCGACCACGAAGGTGTATCGCCTTTGGTTCAAGAAATGCCTTGCTCTGACGCTGCGAGTCTATCGTATGGACTCAGCCAATCGAGTGAAGTTCATCGGGTCCCGCCTCAGCAAGAAGCAGCTACGACACTTGGAGCTAGCATGGAACCATGCCTACTGGACGAGTCAATTGGCAGATGCAGGCGACGCTGGAGCAGTAGATGAACAAGCAGTTCTCAGCTCTGCTAGGGAGAATCGCGGTCCTCTTGGAATAGATGGAGACATGGAGAGTATTAATAGCGACGGCGATGAGGAAAGGTGGACAGATGATGATGGCGATGATAGTGATGTTGATGAAGATGACGACTACGACTACGACTACGGCGATGACGAGGAGGAGGAGGAGGAGGATGCCGCCGAAGAGACCCAAGAAGATGCGGCAGACAATGCCGATGCACTGATCGGAAGTCAGACGGGAACCACGAATTCTTCGAAACAAGACCAACTGGCAGAGCTTCTAGAATACTTATTTGGGTTGACTATGTCCCTCTGCACTCAGACTCTAATCAACAGCCAGCCGAGCTCGACAATCTTCATCTATGCTAGCGGAATCCTTGGCTTCTCTTCTACTTCTAAAGTCTTTCTCCCCGCCCGATCTTACACGAAATACTTATCTGGATTGATATATATCCAGCGGTTCATCTTTCTCGGAGTCGCTCTTCCTCTACGTCGTTATACAAGGCTCGGGATCGCTCAACGGCCGCGCATCAACCAGCTTTAGCGGCTCGAGGCCGTACGACAGTCCTATATGGTAAACGGCGCTTAGTCGCCTTTCGAGGAGATGATGAGTCTGCGGAACTACGGCCGCGTCTTGGCTCGAACAGACAGCCCTGCATTTCTCTTCCGCTGGAGTGACGATGCCCAAACCATATTCCACGGAGATGTCATGAACGTGTCTATGAGTAACTTCCGTCGTCTACCGGAGTACTTCATAGAGCAGGCCGAGGGCCTCTGGATGAGCTAATGCTCAACTGGAGGCCTTCCGTCGACCTCACACATATCAAAGATGACATGATGGATATGACACAGGGCTTCTCGTTCGTGAAGCATGCAAGCAATGGACTGCAAGAGGCATACCTGGAGCCCTACGAAAGAGATTGCACGACTCGGCTCCGTGGTTTATCCAGGGCGGACTCATGGAACAGCAAGGCCATATTTGCCTGGTTAAAGAAGGAAGAAGCATTCCGGAGTGCCCTACCATATATTATAATCGGGGGTTAGCTAACCTAAGGTTTTTTTATATAGGGATTTAGCGCGGCGCTAATAGCTCACCTATGAAGCCTAGGTTATATATATTATTAACCCTAGATTTCTTAAAAAACTAGATTTTTATTACTAGAAGAGCCTAAAAGTTAATAAGAAAATAAAAAAGTATTTAATTAGGTTATGTTAATTAATATAATACTTATAATATACTTTAATCTTAAGATATTAATATAACCCTTAGATTTAGGTTTATTTTAAGATAATTTATTTTTTATATAAGTTATATTTTTTATATCTTAGCCCTCTAAGATTAATTATTAATTATATTTTACTTAGGGTAAGTATTATAAACTTAAGATTAAAATTTATAAGGGTTTTAAACATTATTATTAATTAATATATAATTTTTTAAACCCTTATAAATTTTTTTTTTATTTTTTTAAAATATAATATTTTATTTATGTCTTAAGTTTTTTTTTTTTTTTATATAACCTATAAGGTTATTATCCTTAGTAATTATATTTAATAATACCTAAAATAGCTTTTTTATAATCTTATATTAAAAGAGATCTAATTAGCTATTTAATAAATATAATTAGTTAATTATATTAAAAGTATTAAGGGCCTTAATTATGTTATTTTATTTTACTTAGGCCTTTAATCCTAAAGCTTAGAGAAATAAGAAAAAATAATTATAAGTATATATTTAATTCTAGCTACCCTTAAGTCTATTTTAGCCTTATAAAACTCTATTAATATTTATAATTAAAATGTTAATAATTTAACTAAAGGGGCTAAGCTAAAAGATTACTTAAGGCTATAGCTTAAATAATTATATTATTATTTTTTTCTTAATTATAATATTCTAAGGCATTTTATTAATAGCTCTTTTAAAAAGATTATTATAATAAGTATTTTAAGTTTAATATATAATAGCTTATTATAAAATTATTTAATTAGATAGATCTCTTTATTATATTTTAAGTCTAGGCCTTTTTTATTTATTAAAAAGAAATTAACCTTATAAAGTAATTAGATTAATTTATATAGCTATAATTATAACTTAATTAGCTTAGCTTAATTAATTATTTTTATAATTTTATTAATTAAAAGGATTTTTTATATAAATTAATCTTTATTAATATTAACCTAAGTTTTATTATATTAAATAAATCTAATAATCTTAGCTTTATTTTTATATTATATATACTTAATTAATTAATAAAAGAGGTATAAGGCCTCCTTTATTAATAAGAGATTTTATATATAATATAATTTAAAATTAATAAGTTTAATATTATATAATTAATTAAAAGCCTTTTAGTTATAATTATAAATAAGAAACTAAGTAGAGATAAACCTAGATAATTAAAGAACTCTTATTTAATACTTTATATTACTTTAAGCTTAATAACTTAGCTAAATAGCTATTATTTATAATTAATAATAAATAAAAAAAGGTATATAATAGCTTAATAAATATCTTTAATAAGATAAAGGACTATTAGAAATAGTCTTAAGGCGATTTATTTAATTAATTAATCATTAAGATATTTAATTAGCTTAGTAAAATAATTATTAGGTTTTTTATATTTTTATTTTATTATTATACTAAAGATATTAAATATAATTTTATTATAATATTTATTTATATTATTCTTAGTATTACCCTTAATAATATATAATATAGCTTTAATATATTTATATTATAGCTTTTTATAATAATTATATGTTTTCTAAGGGATAAACTAGTTATATTAGGTTTATATTAGCAAAGAGTACTAGGTATTATAGCTATAACATAGGCTAGGCAGGGAAGCCTAGCTGAATTATTTAACTAAGCCAGGGACTAAAGGGACTAAACTTTGCCCATATTAGTCCTAAGACCAAGAGATAAAAATATTAATCCTACCCTAAACTAAACCTTAAAATAATTAATCTAAGAATACTATATAAATATATAAAATATACTTATTAATACTCTCTTATATATAAGCTACCTTAGTTATTAATATAACTTAGTTATACTTAATACCTATAAATATATTACTAGATATAATATATTATTATTTAAATATAGCATAACTAATCTATTTATTAATATAAACCTAGTATAATTAGTTTATCCCTTAGGAATATATATAATTATTATATATTAATAGCTCATATTTAATAAATTACTTATATTAACTTAAATAATATTAAATATAATAACTACTTAGGTAACTCTTACTAATAACTATTAATAAGTCCTACTTATTAATTACTTACCTATACTTATTATATTTATCCTAATTAATTAAAATAAAAATATAAATAATATAAATAACTCTAATAATAAGGAAAATAAATAACTATAATCCTAAATTATAGTTATAAGCACTAAAATAAATAAACTCTGTAAACTTATTAAAAAAATAAGTAAAATATAATAAGCATAAAACGCCTAATATATAAATAATATCTAAGAAATTAATAACATAATAATTGCTATTATAAAAGGTAAAAATATAAGAGAAATCCCAAAACTAGACCCCCTAGAGAAATTTAATAAGACTACTTATAAGCTACTTATATTCCTTATATAGCTATATACCTTATAACTTACTATCTAATATAATTTAACCTAATATCTAATAAGATTTAATATACTATAAGATAATTTATTAAGTATATTATAGCCTAGTTTAAACTTATTATAAAAAAACACCTTATTACCTTATTTATTAACCTCTTACCTAAGATTATTAATTTCTACTATAGCTTTAAGACCTTTAAAGCTATATTATAATAAATATTTAAAATAATTAATAAAAAATATAAGCTAAGAAAGGAATTAAAGTACTCTAATAAACCTAATTAGCCTTAAAATATAAGATAAAATATCTTTAATTTATCTTAAAGCTTAAGTAGGATTAAAAACCCCTAATATTATTTTTCTTTAATAAACTTAAAAAAAAAGTTTAAATAAAACTATATAAAAAGAATTAATTTAAAAACCTTATTAATTATATTAGTAAAATAATCTAAATTAATAATTAATAATTCTTATAAAAAAAACTATAAAACCTAAGATTTAAAAATAATAAAAATAATAACCCTTACTTTAATATTAACTAAAGAAAAAAAAGGTAATATAATACCTAATATAATATAAACCCTAGACCTATAGAGCTTAAAGTAGCCTAATAAGGACCTAACCCTATTAAATACTATTATTATTATAAAAAAGGCTATAAGGCTAATAAATATAAAAAGAAATAATAAGATATTAAAAAGAAATATTATTAATTAAAGCCCTAATTAAACCTATTAAAAAGTAAAAAGTATTTAAACTCTATTAACTAAGATAATAATATCTAGACTATTATTTATACTGTTAAGATACTAGGAATAGCTAAGAAAGGATATAATAAAACTAGCCTCTAAGTAAGAGAAATTACTATACTATATGCCTAGGCCTACCTAACTAAGAAATAAGCTAAATATAATACTAATGTTAGATATAATTATATAGATAAACTATATAATATAGAATAACTAAAAGAACCTAAGGTAATATATCTTATTATTCCTACTATCTAGAACCCCTTACTAGAGCTAACTAATAAAGGAGCTAAACTAAATAATATACAAATTAGTATTATTACTTAGTAAAATAAATATTATAAATTTATTAACTAAAATTAATATATTATAAAAGCTTAAATATAATAAGAGTAAGATATTATATAAATAGATTAATAATAATATAGCTATTATAATATATTATAAGAAAATAATTATAAAATCCTAATTAATAGAAAATAAGTAAATACTATTAATTAAGTATAGCTACTTAATATATTTAATTGGTTAAAAAATAATAAGATATAAATAATATAAAAAATATCTATATATAAATATATTATAAAGAGCTAGCTATAAACCTATAATACCTAGAACTCTAGTATAACCTAAGGGATAACCCTTATATAATATTTATATACCTATAATATAAAGAAATCTTATAAATATTATATAAAGATTACTATTATAATATATATATTATAAATAAATAATAAAATAATTATTTTTTAATCTAATTATTATAACTTAATATTAAATTATACCGCGCCTATAAAATGTTTTAATATAAGATAAAAAAATAATATAAAAAGCTTAATATTATTACTTTATAATTCTACCCTATAAAAAAAAACTATTAATATAAAATAATAAATTACTATTATTATATAGTAAATAATAACTAAGTAAAAAAAAAGCACTTAATAAGAGCTATCTTAATATTAACACTATGCTATATTATAAAGAAATATACCTATAATATAAATAATAAGTCCTAGTAACTTATAACTACTTAAAATATATAATAAAAAAGAGATTTACTTTTATAACCTATTAAGGGGATACTATTAATAAGAAATAATATAAAAATATCTAATTATACCTTTAAAAAAATTATAAACCTATAGACTAAGTCTTATAAGAGTATACTAACTATATCTAGAGGGGAGACCTTAATAGGGTTTACTTTACCCTAGTAAAAAATAACTATTATAACTTAACTTTATATTACCTAAAATAGGGATTAAAGTATCTTAATTTATATCTTAGTAATTTTAATAATAAGGGCTCTATACCTAAAGCTAGAGGTCTTAATAGGCTTAAATTAATAAGGTTTATCTATATAATTATTAATAGCTTTAATAATATACTAAAGCTAGCTCTATTCATAATAAATAGCTTATATCTTAACTAACTAAAGAGGTTAAAATCTAACCCCTTTATATAGTAGCTCTCCTCTCTAGTATTAATCTTTTAATTATAATTCTTAATTACTTAAAGAGGTTAAAATTACTTTTATTATTCTTATAAAAGGAAATTTAACTATAACTAACTAATTAATTAATAAATAATATATTAAGGAAATTATAATAGCTACTTTCTATAAAGGCTTTTAATTAAATAATTAACGTAATATAATTAATACCTATTAATATACCCTTTAATATAACTAAGATAACCTTAGCGAGGAGGTTTATAAGCTTTATAAGGATATAAAAAATACCTATAATAGGCTATAAGTAATAATATTAAATAGAGGCCTTAAGAGTATTAATATAAATATATAATATAATAATCTATTATTAATTAAATTTATAATCTTTAGTTATATTATTCTTTTTTTACTTAGCTTCTTTTTACTTAGTTATAATACTAATAAAAGGTTTAATTTCCTTAGAAAAGAGCTTTTTTTATTAAAGGTTTTTAAAAAAAAGCTATAAGAAGAGAAATATCTTATTAGTAGAGATATTAAATTCCTTAAGGACTTAAAAGATAATATTTAGTATAAGGTATAAGTTATAATACTTATAATAATTATAAAGACCTTCTATACCGCTAAATAAGAGGATTAAAGAAGTCTTATAGCTAGCTAGGATCTAGCTATATAGCTATAGGCGTAACTATATTAGGAAATAAAGCTTATTAGCGTTATAGGTTTTAGAGGGATTAATTCTTAGAGTTAGCGTTAGAGTTATATAAACCTAAAAAGAGTTAGCGCTAAGGCTTAGCGCTAGACTTAGAGGTAGATAGAGGTCTATAGGTTTAATTAATTAAACCTATCTAGTTAAATATATAATATATATATCTTAGCTTATATAAATATATAAATAATAGTAATTTTAATAATAATTTTAATAATAAAAAAAATAACTATATTTATTTAAAAAAAGCTAATAAAGTAGAAAAAAAATACTAATAATAACTATATAATTAAAATAATAACTATACCTATAAAGTATATAATAATAATAAATATAAATTTAATTATATTACTTATATAATAATAAAAAACTAAATACCTTATTTAATATAAGGCAATAGGTAATTAAATAAATATTACTATAAAAAGCCCTTTACTTTATAAATAAAATATATAAGTAATAATACCTAGAGCTAAAAATATAAGTTAAGGGAAAATAATTAAATACTTTAGTAAATAATAAAGCTAAGTAAAACTATTTTAATTTAACTATAGTAAATAAGCTTAAATTACTATAGAGGTATAAATAAATACCTTATTTAATTATTAACTTAAAAAAAACGCCTTTTAATTATAATAATAGAGTTATTAACTATAAGATTAATTACCTTAAGGTTTTTATTAAAAGAAAAAACTAAGAAATATTATTAAATATTATACCTAATAAATACTATAATCTTATACTTAAATACCTATAATTATAATACTATAACCTATATTTTAATTAAAAAATTAGCTAAATAGTCTCTTTTAATAATACAATACCCTTTATAATAAATAATAATTTAGAATATAATATAAGATCTTAAACTTTTATTAAAAATACTAAAAAAATTAAGTAAAAGTAAATATAAGATACCTCTCTACCTAAAGGGATATAATATAAATACTATAATAAATAGAAATAATAAAATTAATAAATAATTATATATATTAGAAAAATACCTCTATAAGTTAAAAAAAAACCTTAAATAAATTAAAAAGATTATTAAAAAAAGAACTTAAGAATATTTTATTATACTACTATATTTATAAGAAACTCTTTATAGAAAAACTTAAAATAAGCCTATTAAAATTTATATACTATAACTTAGAAATTAAGTTTATTAATAAAAAATAACCTAGCTTTAGTATACTCTACCTACTTAATATAGTATAATTATTAATATTAAAGAAATATATTAAAAAAATACTATAAAAAAGATATATGAAGGAAAGTAAATTATTTATTAAATACCTTATTATATTTATCTTAAAAAAATAAAAAGCTCTACTTTTATATTAACTTTAAGATACTTAATGCTATTATAATTAAGAATTATATATTATTACCCCTTATTAATAAATTAAAGAATTAGCTTTTTAAAATAAACTATTTTATAGTACTTAATCTTAAAAGAGCTTATAGTCTTATTTAAATTAAATAAAAGCATAAATAAAAAACTACTTTTTATACTAAGTATAAACTATTTAAATACCTTATTATACCTTTTAGACTTATAAATATATATATTATATTTTAATAAATAATTAATAATATATTATAAAAATATCTAGATATATTTATTATATACTACTTAAATAATATTTTCTTTAAAATAAAAAAAAATATATATATATATAAAATATATCTATAAGGTAGTATAAATATTATAAGATACTAAATTACTAATAAAACTTAAAAAAAGTAAATTCTATACCTTAAAAGTAAAATTTCTTAGATATATTATCTCTTATAATAAGATATATATAAACCTTAAAAAGGTTTTAGTAATTAAAAAATAAAAAAAACTAATAAATATTAAGGAAATATAATTATTCCTTAGTTTTATTAATTATTATTATAAGTTCCTAAGGAAATTTAGAAAAATTACTATATTATTAATTAATCTTATAAAAGAAAATAAACTATTTACCTTTAAGGATAAGATAAAAAAAGCTTTTAGAGTAATTAAAAAACTTATCTTAAGTAAATTAATACTTAAAATATTTAATTTATCTTAATAAATTAAACTTAAAATAAATACCTTAGACTTTATATTAGGCGCCTAAATTAAATAATAAAATAAAAAAAGACTTTTATACCTTATTACCTTTTACTCTTATAAGCTATATAAAGTAAAACTTAATTACCTTATTTATAATAAGAAATTCCTTATAATTATTAATACCTTTAAGGAATTTTAATATTACTTTCTTAGAAAAAGTAATAATAATTAGAGTTTATTATATAGCTTATACCTTAATATATAAATACCTTAATATATTAAATAGTTCTTAATATATTTATAGATATTATTTATTATACCTAGCTAATAGAATTTTATTTTATTAAGTCTAAAATATTTTAAGTATTTATATATTTTACTCTTAAATTATTATAATATTAATAAAATATCTTTAACCTTAAGGCTTTTTACTTTAGGATAATTAATTAATCTTTATATTATAATAATCTAGGTTTATTAATAATATAATCCTTATATTTATTAATAATCTTATATATCTTATTTTTTAGCTCTTTATATTATTAATCTTACCTTTATAATTTCTTAATTAATACTTTGATTTTTTCAAAAAGTAATAAAAAAAATATTATTTTACCCTTTATAAGTTATTTTATAATAAGTTATAAAATATATTATTTTAAAATAATAACCCTAACTATAAGTAATCTCTTAAAAACTTAATTAAAGCTTTTTACTTCTTAAGTAATTTATAATATAATAATTTTTTTTTACTTAGCTTTTTAGTGCCTAATAATAATTATAAATATAATATAATAAGTATTATTTTTAAATATATACTTATTATAAGAAATAAAGCCCCTTATTATTATTTTAATAATATATATATATATAATTTTAACTTAGATCTTACTCTTAAGACTAATAATAATATATTAAAGTTTTAATAATAACTTATATATAAGAGCTAATTTCTTAATTAATATAAAAAGTATACCTTTATATAATATTTCTCCCTTTATATAATTTAGCTACCTTAATAAGCTATTAATAAGGTTTTTATTCTTAGGCTAATATTAAATATTAAAATTAAAAATACAAAGTTTATAAACTTAATTTATTAATTTATCTCTTAGTTCTTTTAGTAATATATATATAATACCTATAAAGGCTTAATAATTAATAAGAATTAAAAGCTTCTCTAAGAGGCGTTATAAGTAATAACTCTAGTATTTAAGGCTATTAATTATAACTAATAATTCTTATTACCTTATAGCCTAATATTATTTTATATCTTAAAGCTTTTATAATTAATAAGTAATAAGTTATTATTAGGAGTTTATTAATTAAGTAAAAATACTTAAAATTATTTTAATTAATATATTTATTTTAATCTTAATTAATCTTAATATGTCTTACTAATAAAAAATAATTATAAAATAAAAAATATATTTTAGGGTTTTAAAGGTATTATTAGCCTCCTTAGATTAAATAAAGTCTTTAATTTTTTTTATTACTTTTTAAGTATTTTATTAAAGGGCTTATTATTACTAAGTAATATATAATAAATTTCTAATAAAAATTATAAGATTCTATAAAGACTTATATATCTTTAAAAGAAATTAATATTAAGTATTTCTTAATTAAGTTAATATAAAAAGGTTTTATTTAAATATTCTCTTATATAATAATATATTTAAAAAACTTATTATTTTATTAATAAAAATTATACTTAGATAGCTATTTATAAAGCTATAATTCAATAAGTTATTATAAAACCTCTTATAAGTAATAAGTATATTTTTTTTTAATTTAAAAATATATAAGGATATTGTTTATATATAAGATATAATATATATTAAGTAAATTAATAAATAATTAATAAATATATATTTAAAAAGTAATTAATATATGTATTAATATACATAATATAATAATATACTTAAAATAGCTATATCTTATATAAAAAGTAATTTTTTAATAATCTTTTTTATTAATCTTAATCTTATAAGTATCTTAAATATTAATCTTAGATATATATTTAGCTCTATAGAGCTTATTTAATAAGTTATTAATAAGTAAAAAGATATAATAATTCATAATTATTACCTTATTTAGCCCTTTAATTTATATATAGCCTTAGCCCTTTATCTTTCTTAGAGATAAAAAGTATTAATATATTAGCCCTATTTATAAAGTATTATATATACTTATTTACTAGGTTTTTTATAATATATTCCCTAAGGGCCTAATATTATATCTTATTTATAAGATATACTAAATTATATAAGGGTTCTTTACTATTAATTAAATTAATTTTATATATAGCTTTTATAAGTATTAATATACTTTTTATTACTTATTTATTAAAAAACCCTTTTAATCCTTTAAGTTCTAAGGAGAGCTCTTTCGGTATTTCTATAAATATATATATTTTATTTTTACGTATTTACTAAGTAATTTCCTTTAATATAATAAATACTATAATATATAATATATATATTTTCTTTTTATTTTTAATAATCTCTTAGGTAAAAAATATTAAATTAATAATAATAATTAGAATATAATATTATTTATTAATAATATAATTAATTATTATACCTTATAATTTTATTAATAATAATAATAAAATAATATTATATATTTTATTTTTAAACTTTAACCTAATTAATACTTATTATATTTTATATAATTTATTATATAAATTAATAATAAAATAATTAATTAATAAGTATTTCTTAGATATATCTTTTCTCTTTTAAAGAACTTAAGCCTAAGGGCTATATAATATCTTATTAACTTAAGGCTAAGCTTTTATATAAGGTTTATATTAATACTATTAATTTTTATATTAATACTAATATATACCTTAATTTTGCTTTTAGTTATACCTTAGAGAATTAATATAAAAGCTATAATTACCTTTTTACTTAATACTTATTTTTATATAAATAAAAATAAAAGTTTAGATTTTTTTTTTTTTAATCTTTTAATAAATTAAGCTCTTAGGCTCTGATTTTATTAATTTTTATTAATAACTTAGCTTTATTTCTAAAAGGGATTTAATTTATAAAGAAATTATTACTATTAATATATATCTTAGTATAATATACTTAGGTCTTATAGCCCTAATAATTATATTTATTATTCCTTAATAATAGCTTATTTCCTTTTTATCCTTAATATAGCGCTAATATAAGTATACTTAAATCACTTATATTATAATAATTTTATTTTAATATACAATATAAAAAATACTTATTAAAAGAATTTTCATTAAAGCTTTTTTATATTTTAAACTATTAAGAAAATAATATCTTTTACTTAGCTATTTAATATTATCTTAAAGTTATTTCCTCTTAATATAGCTATTTTAATTAATAATATAAATTTAAAGGCATTTAGCTTTTTATATAATATAATAAGCCTTTTATAAGAGATATTTTTACCTTTTAAGTTTTTTTTTAAATTTATTATATAAATTATAAAAGAAATAATAAGCTATAGCCTTATTATTTTTTTTATTTTTTTAATTAGCTTTTATAAAATATATATTAATAAATAAAGTATTATATTAATACCTTATTAGGCTTTTAACTTATAATTATAAGCTAATCTCTTATTTATTTTTCCTAAAGCTCTAAGTTAATCTATTATTTCTATATAAATACTTTAAACTCTTCTTATATAAGATCTTTTATTAAGCCTATAATATAATTATATTAATTAATTTATAATAAATAAATAAGTTTATTTATTACTTATTCAATTTATTACTTTAATATTATTTTTATATAAAGTTAATTACTTATATTAATTACTTTAAGCTAATTATTAATATTAATAATAATAGCCTCTTAGGTTAAAATCTTATAATTATATCTAAGTAGCCTCTTATAGTCCCTTAGCTAGTTATTTATTAATTAGTCTATAAGGTATTTTAAAATCTTTAATAAGAGATTTTTTTATTTTTTTTTTCATTATTTTTTTTATTTTTATTTCTTATGCTTATAGCTCTTTTTTAACCTCTTTAATAAAATTAAGACTAAAAATAAAAATAAAAAAAGGTTATTAAGATTAACTCTTATTTTCTTATTAATAAGATATCTCTCTCTATATAAGATCTTATTAATTATAATAATTCTAATATCTATTATTAGCCTATATTAAAGAGGTATATAATATTTATCTTATTTATTAAGGATAAGCTACTATAAGGTTAGCCTATAAGAGGTAATAAATTATAATATTCTTTAGTCTCTTAGATTAGCTTTTTAAGGTCTTTTAAGTTAAGAAGATTTAATAAGGTATTTCTTAGATTACTCTTAGTAATAGCCTATAAAGTAGATAGCTATTCTAGGGAATAATAAGGTTTTCTTAACCCTTTTATCTTAATTTTATATTAATTATTTATTAAAAAGAAATTAAAGAATTATAAAATAATAGGCCTTAATAGCTATATTAAGATAAAATTATAAATTAAAAATAAATCTTAATTATATATAAAACTTTAATTTACTAAGCCTTTTATAATAGCTTAGCTATAAACCTTTTAAGAGGTCTCTATATATATAATAACTAGCTAGGGTTACCTTAATTAGTTAATAGATTTAATAGCTGCCTTATATCCTTATATATAGCTACCTAGTAGTAAAATAAAAATATATTTCTATAATAGCTAGGCCTATTAGCCTTAATAATATTATTTATATTTTCTATAAGTTATATTTAAATAAAAAGTAAAAAAATTAATTAAATTAAAAAAAAGATTTAAGTATTATTAAGTTAATTTAAAGAGCTAAAGAATTATTAATACTAGCTTATAGGGCTAGTTTTATTAGTTTATAAAAGAGTATTAAAGGAAATATTATAAATCTAAGATTTTAATATTCTTACCTTAAGCCTATTATATTTATTACTATTAGTAATAATACCTAATACTATTTATTTTAACTTATATACGCTTTTTCTATTAGATATATAATAATAATTAATATATATATAAATATAGCTATAATAATAATTAATTAATTTAAAGCTTTATTATTAGTTTTTTAATACTTATATTATTAAGATTATTATATTTATTAAAAGTTTATTAATAATATATACTAAGGCTACCTTAAAATTATAACCTAAGTCTATTAAATTACTTTAAATATATTTATAATTAATTTAAAGATATAATTAATAAGAAACTTAGTTCTATAATACTATAATTAATAATATTTATTTATTATTCCCCGCGACTATAATATTAGCCCTTTTCTTAAGAAATAAGTTAATAACCTCTATATACCTATTAGCATAGGTTATACTAAGACCTAACCTACTTAGACTACTCGTCTTATTTATATTTTATTTAGTAATAAGGGATATTACTATGTCCATTAAATATAGCTTTACTATATAGTATAGAGGGCCAGGGGGTTAGTCTTAGCCTCCTTGCCCTATCGTTTTGCATCCTCTACCTCGATCAATGCTCCCCAAGCATCCCAAGCAGCATTATCCCTGCTGAGAAATTCAATGGACGGCCTGGCTGTTTCCGCGTTGTTGGGTTGGCCCGAGTTGACACGTTAATGCTAGATCTCGGACTTGAACCGCCGCGCATAGTGATCCTGGATCGTAATGGCCGGCATATAATGGAAGCACTTATTGAAGCGCATTCCGAATTCTACAAGCAATTGATGCTTCAAGAGCACACACTCTATTTTTTGAGCGTTGTTTTGAGCGTTGTTTTGAGAGCTATTTTTAAGAGCTTTAAAAAGGGTAATTAAAGTCAGATGATAAGAATTACGCCTCTCCTAATTAGGTAAGGTAAGCGGGGAAATTAGTGAAGTTTCATCTTACTCAGAGTCCAAATTTGTCGAGTTTCTACAGTATCCGATCACGTGGGTCAAAGAAATCGTCGCCGGACTGACCATACAATTTTGGTGGGTATTTTATGGATGGGCCTCATCGCGCTTGGCCCCTAGAGGGCAGAACGAGCGGGTGGGCGACCTGGATCCACTTCGCCAAGCCCCTGAATAGTTTCTACGATACAGATACATAATGCATAATGCATACAGTCCAGCTCGTAATACAACAACAGGAATTTCAATAAGTGAATATTATTAGTATCGGCCCGTGCTCTGTTTAGGGAAACGTTTCTATATATAGCTATAGGAGAGGAATTATCTGAAGGTTTGTCCTTCCGCTTGTTCACTTTACAGGTGTGGCGTCCCACCTCGTTTCAGCGTGGCGCATATCTCACTAACAGCCAGAACTCATGATGACGAATACCGTTTAAACCCCCGTACTGCTACACGTTGTTCCGACCGATCGTCTAGCCGAGTCTGGAATTTTGGGCGGTTAATAGGCCAGGAGAGTAATAGGCATTACACTGGCCGCGTACAGTAAGCCAAACTCCTGATGACTCAACTCTAAAAGCACACTGAGGGTCTGAATTACTTGACACTCTTTTGCTCTAAGGCTATACGAATGAAAGGAAGCCACAGCCCCGGGTCCCAGGAGGCTAGGTTAAAGGTGGTGGTTGCATTCAACCTATAAGAATATCAAAAAACAATGCCCACCTGTGACCTCGCTTGGACTGCGCGACCGAATCTTTCTCTGGCCACGGTGTCATTGCCGTTCCACATCTCAATTGCCAGAATATGGGCCGTCTCCTCTTCGTCATATTGGTCCTTGGCACCTGGTCCATCAGGATCGCGAATTGCATGGTGCTCTCTAAACTCACACAACGATACAATATCGGGCATCGTGAACGACTACCTGCGCCGACTCAGGGGAGACATGTTTTGGAATCGGGACAACTGCCCGAGCAACAGCCTACAAAAATCGAGGAAGCCACGATCACTGTGACTCTAGCCGGAAGCCCAACCTGTGGTTTCCTATCGGGATCTCCAGGCAATGCAATTACTTGCGAGAACAGACAGCCGTGCCTATGGGAGGAAGAGTATCTCGCCGCAATCGGGTGCGGCGTTGATGACAACGCCGAGATCCATGTTGCATGTATCGAGAGGGAGGCTGCCCTCAAACCGGAGCTCTGCAATGATGTTTGTCAAGGCAATAGATTTAACTTGCTTTGGTGAGATTTCTAAACTTCCCAAATTCATAAGGTGCCAAATTAACCGCTGGAATTAACCCCCTGTAGTACGCATACAGCTTCACCCTATTGCCGTACCTATGTGTATCCAGGTAGTATTCACGACTTCAGATGCGCATCCACACCCGTGCCGAGGCCTCAGATTGTATCTTTCACCAACAGCTGGCAGGAAGATCGACACTTGTCAACTGTTATCTTCTCAAACGGAACAGTTATACCATTGGGAGGTAATGCCACTACCCCCGTGACCTTAAGCGCAACCACGGCACCTCCCCCTGGGCCTAGGGACAATGAAAGCCCTAATATCGGAGCTATAATTGGCGGTATGATTGGAGGCCTTATAAGTCTTGTATTAGTAGCCTCAGGAATTATCTGGTTGCTTCGACGGTCAAAGCTACGCGAGAAACCTTCTACTCAGCCAAGTTCGGTCAATCAATCTCGGCCACCTGAGCGTGAGACTAGGGTGTATTACGAGATGAGTGCAGACAATGCTCCTCAGTCCTAGGGGGCTGATAGAGGGCACGGGGAACCTTTGGATTATATATCGACGACAACGAGTTCGCGTAGCTAAAGAGAAACCTAGAAATCTAGTATATAATGGCTAAACCCCTACCTCATCAATATTCCTCCAGCTGATAAAACTGCCGCGACCCGCTACGCGGTTTTACCGCCAGTAGAGAAGAAGAGCAGGGAGAAGTTCTCCTCAGGTCTCTAGAGGATACGGAAGACAGTCACCTAAACTCCTTCCGGGAGGTTGGCGCGCAGCTACGTCGCAACCCGTGGCTTCAGTAACAATTGGATTAACGACAAGCCTTCAGGTCACAATACACTTCCATGAATTGCAGAAATGTGCAAAGTCACGATGCTTCTCCTTATCCTATCCCTTAGAAAAGCCTATGGTAAGCTGTCTAAACAAACTAGTGCAGCAAGGAAACGTGACATTTGATCTCAATTAGCTAATTTTGGGTGCTAACTATAGAAGTTCTAATATAAGGAATAGCTTTTAAAAGTTTACTATCTCCTTGTTCTGCCTAGCCGCTCCTCTTAGTGACATCAAAGTGAAGTTTATTTATCCAGATCGGGCGAGGGGGCGGTTGGCGCTCATCAGGCGGTCACCAAGCGTCTAAAGCGCGGAGTAACGCTTTGTGACCGCCCGGAGTCAAAGGCAATGAGGATATTCCACGCCCAGGGTTGCCTTATTCGTATGGCGTTAATGGCTAACTCTGGAAAGACTCTATCCCTGGAGGTTTTCCACAGCCCAAGGGATAGGGCTTCTACTCTATAGTATTGAGAGGATAAAATCAATATCTAATCATATACCCGCAAAGATAGATAGGTCATTAGCCGTCGGAGAGCTGCTTTGCTGGTACGACAAATGATGAGATGGAGTGTTTCTCGATTCAGCGCTCGGACAGTATCGCCCAGGTCCAGCGGCCGCAAATCTGACATGGATGTTTCTCTTCCTGCTCGGGCGCTAAGGCGGAGGTGGAGGTGGCTTGCAAGGGTGACTAATGGGTGATGGTTGTGGAGGTCGGAAACGGATCAAGAGACAATTCCTGCCCGGGCTAGCAAAATGACTCATTATACTTTAAGCATAAAGGGAGTTGCTTTGGCCGGCGGATGGTGGTTTCGTTACCGTGGTTTGGGTGTTTAGGTTATGTTAGTGGCTGCCATACGTGTTGCCGGAATGTCAGCTGTCCGCCACGAACGGCTAAAAAAAGCCCGTTTTCTAGCGGAGAGATCGGGAGGAGGCTATAATGGCCATGGTGGAGGACAGCTATCGCCGCGTCATTCTCGAAAAGGAAGGATTGAGCCACTGTAACTAACTATTAGTGCGGCACCTGCTTTTTAGTGCAGCGGCATTATCTAACAACACGGGCCATGTCAAGATCAGACTTGGTAATTAAATAGTATTGTTATAGTTATGCTATCTAAGGGCGCGGTCCCTAAGAGGTACATAGTAGCGGTGATTAGGGTTATAGTTAGGGTTAGTATTTCCTATCTAAGCTATTTTGCCCTATTATATATTATAACCAGGGGCTAGCTAACCTAAGGTTTTTTTATATTAGTATTTAGTATAATACTAGTAGCTTATTTATAAATCCTAGGTTTTATACCTTATTAATCTTATATATTTTATAATAATTATAAGATTCCTAGCTACTATGGCAGGGGGCTTTTGTAGTAAAAAAGCTAGCCCCCTATAGGTTAGGGGAAGTACCCTATATAGCGAAAATAGCAAGGGAGGATACTTAGGGTTAGGCCTTAGCAGAGTAGAAAACTTTTTTAGTAAAAAAGCTAGCCTTTTAATTAATAAAAGTATAATATTTTAGTAAAGTTAAGATTAATAAAAAGAAAATAAATTTAATAAATAAAAAGGAAAAAATAAAATAAAAAATAAAGTAAGATTAAATAAGAGTAATTTAAAGGTAATTATTATAATAATAATAAGACAAGTTAGCTAAAATAACTAGATAAAGTAATACTAAAAGAAAGAAATAAAATAAGAGATATATTTTAGTAAGGGGGGTTTTCTTTAGTAATATATATATATAATAATAGTAAGGAGATAAATAAAATAAATAATAATAAAAAAAAAATAAAAAATAATATAAAGTTTAAATAATAGGCTAATACTCTCTTATTTTCTTTATTAATACTTTTTTATTTATTTATTTATTTATTTTATTTTGATTTATTTCTTTATATTAGATTTTTAATTTATTAAGGTATTAATTATTTAATTAGTTTTTTATTTCTTCTTATTTTTATTATAATTTAAAAGCCTTAATTAAGTAAAGTAACCTTAAATATATAATAATTAAAAATAAGAATTTATATATTATTTTATTATAACCTAGCTTACTAAGTTATTATTTACTTATTATCTAAGACCTACTTAATATTAAAGGCAAAGAGCTAAGAGAGGTATTTATAGTCTAAGCTATATTAATTAATTAGAAATATATTAAAGTTAGTTATATAGTTCCTTATAATATATAATTTATAATTAGTTAATAAATTAAAAAAGTAAAATATTAAAAACTATAATATTAATACCTTATATAAGCTAATTAGTAGTCTAGCTATCTTAAATAGCTATAAATATATTATTAATAATAAAGATAATTTCTATATAAAGTAGCTAAATAAGATCAAAAATTATATATTAATATATAAAAAAAAGTTATTAAATTATTTATAGAGAGTTAATAAGCTATAAATATACTTTATAGCAAAAGAGCTTATTAATTACTTTATAATTTAAGATTTACCTTTACTATTATTAATACTAATAATAATAATAAAATAAGAAATAATAAAAAAGGTATTATTATTCTCTAGGCTAATATTATTAGAAAATAAAAAAAAATAATTTATTAATATATAAATAGATTATATTTAGGTATTATAAGATATAAAAGAGAAAAGTAATATTATAAATAGGGGTTTAGCTATATAGATAAAATAAATATTATAGCTTATTTATATTAATTTCTTAGATTAATATAAATATCACTTATATATTATATCTAACTATGCATTGCATTTTTCCCTCTTTTACTTCACTTTTTACTTTATTAATTAAATCTCTATTATTAAATATATTATAATTAAATACTAAGGTAAAAACCCTCTTTACCTTTTAAGCCCTTTAAAATAACCTAAAACTAAGTATCTAAAGCGCTATTAATATCTATAAAGTTAATAAGTATAGGCTTTATTGCTAGTAGAAAGGTATTTAATCTTAATATAATTAGATTAATTTATTACGTTAATTATTTAATTTAGAGGAATAGATTATTATCTAGTTTATTTTTAACTTAGATTTGCGAGGATTTCTTTTATAATTATATAATATTAAAGAAATAACTAATTAATTACTTATTAATTATAATATATTACTTATTAGTAAGCGCTAGGCTTCTAATTTTATTAAGTAATAATTAGACCTTAAGATATATTTTAATTATAGATATAATTATTAAAGGGCTAAATATAAAGATCTAATTATTATTTATAATTAATTTACTCTTATAGAGAATATAATTATAAAATATAATATTAACCTAGCTAATATTTATAATTTTAATAAGATTAGCTTTATAATAAGAGTTATTATAAATAGAATAATTATTATAGGCGCTAAAAGTTATAAAAGATTAAAATTAGTCTAGCCTAGAAATTAAGAATAAGTTATAGCTATTTATTATAATTATAAGCTAATATTACTTTATTAATTAATACTAAGAAAGTAATCTCTTAGGGGACTAAGCTATTATAATAACCTAAAATAACTAGACTAATAATAATATAAGACTTAAATAGCTTAAGTACTTTAATTAATATATTAAGGCCTAATTAATTAGTTATTATTATTTTTTTATCCTTAATAAATATAATAATTATTACTTAATTAATTTTAAAAAATATTATAAGGTAAATAATATTATTATATTATATATATCGCCTTATTTATTTTATTTATTTTAGCTTTTTAATATTAAGTATTTTAGGCTACTTAAAAAGATATAAAATTAAGAAATTAAGTAATTAATTAGATATTTTATAACTTATATTTTAAAGACTAAGTTCTTCTTAGCTTTTTATATTACTTATAAAGCTATTATTATAAAAAGTAATATTAAAAAAGGTTTTTAAGAGGTTAGATTTATTTCTTTAGACCTAAGAAATATTATATTAAAGCTTAATATCTAGCTATAGACTCTAATATTAGTTAAAGAGGTAATTAGCCTCTTTAACCCTTAGGTTTTAAAAACCCTAAAGATTATACTTAAGGCTAGCTTATAGTCTAAATACCTTAAAAGATAAATAAGATAATATTATAATAGCTCCTTAGTATTAATTCTTAAGGCATATAAGTTACTTTTAAAAAAAATAAAAGTAATAATATATTAAAATGCCTTATTAAAGACTAAGAATTAGATCTTTTAATAAGTAAATAAGACTTTTAATAAGTAATATAAAATAAAAAAAACCTAGCTATAAAATAAAAAGAAAATAATTATAAATAAAAATAAAGAAATAATTAATTAAATAGGTATTAATATATAAGTAATAGCTAAATTATTAAAAAATAATAGTTAAGGAGGGTTAATATAACTAAAGAAAAGGTATTATAAAATATGCGGTAAGACTAGGTATAATATAAAAATATATTAGATAATTATCGCGATATTTAGAGAAAAGTATATTAATTAGTTTTAATTAATTAAATATTATATTATAATTTTATTAAACTTCTTATATTAAAGGTTAAGAAAAGTATAATATATAGTTAGATATAACGCATAGGTAATATTTATATTATTTATAAAGTCTCTAGGACTTAGAGATATAATTATTTTATATATTACTACTATTACTACTACTAAGAAAGTCTACCTCTAGGAGCTTAGTATTATAACTTAATAGGCCTTATATTATATAAGCAGGGAAGCTTTATAATTCTAAAAAGTATTAACCTATTATAAGGTTATTTACTCTTCTAGATATAAGCCTTATACTTCTTAGTATAAGCTATTAAAAAGACTCTAATTATATAAAATATATTTATTATACTTTCTTATATAATAGCTACCTTAGCTATTAATATAACTTAGTTATATTTAATATCTTAAGAATATTATTAAATATAACTTATATCCTATTTAAAATAATACTAATAATCCTTTATTAATATAAACTTAATATAATTAGTTTATTTCTTAGAAAGATATATAATTATTATATATTAACAGCTCTTATTTAGTAAAGTACTTATATTTCCTTAAATACTATTAAATATAATAGCTATAAGCTACTCTTACTAATAACTATTAGTAGGCTTTACTTACTAACTATCTACTTATACCTATTATGCCTATCCTAGCTAACTAAGATAAAAATATAAATAATATAAATAGCTTTAATAATAAAGATATTAAGTAGCTTTAGGCCTAGATTATAGCTATAAGCGCTAAAATAAATAGTATATATAATATTATTAAGAGAATAGGTAAAAACTAGTATATTTAAAATATAAAATACTTTAATAATATTTACACTATTAGTAATATAATAGTTATTATTATAAATAAAAGAGATATAAAAGAAATCTTAAAGTTAAACCCCTTAGAACTTTTTAATAAAACTACTTATAAGCTATTTATATTTCTTATTTAGCTAAGGGTATTTATAATATATTACTTAATATAATTTATCTTAGCCTTTACTAATGTTTAATATATTACTAGGCAACTAATTAGATATATAGCTATATAGTTTAAACTTATTATAAGGGAATACCTTATAGTTTTGAATAATTAATACTTATCTTTTACTTATTACTTTTATTTAAGCTTTAAAGCTTTTAAGGCTATATTTTAATAAGTATTTAAAATAATTAATAAAAAGATATAAGTTAAAAAAGAAATTAAAAACCTTTAATAAACTTAATTTATCTTATAATATAAAATATAATACTTTTAAGTTACCTTAAAGCTTAATTAAAATTAAAAACCCTTAATATTTCTTTTTTTTAATAGACTTAAGAAAGAAATATAAATAAAACTTTATAAAAACAAAATAACTTAATAATCTTATTAATTATATTAGTAAGGCAATTAATATTAATAATTAATAGTTTTTATAAAAGAAACTATAAAACCTTAAATTTAATAATAATAAAACTAGTAATTCTTATAACCTTATAAAATTTAATTTCTAGAGATTAGGTTAGACTAAGAATAAAGCAAGCAAAGGTAATATATAGTAGTGCTAATAGCTAACTTAGGCAAGAAGGTAAGAAGGTAAGTAGAGGGGTTATAAAAAGAGCTAGCAAGGTAAGATTTATACCCTAGGGTATAAAACTAATAGCTCTAAAGTCTTATAAAATACTTTAAACTAAGAGAGAAAAGTATAAAAACTTTTAACCCTAGGGTATAAAGCCTACCTAATTAGCTTTCTAAAAGGCTAAGGTCTAACCTTTATACCCCGGGTTATAAATAAGAGGCTCTTAATCTCTAAGAGTATTTCCCCTAGGAAAATAAAGCTTTTATACCCTAGGGTATAAAATAAAGGCTTAAATCTTTTCTTTTATTAAGGTTTTCTCTTTTTTATTTTTTATTATTCTTTATTAGTATTTAGGCTTATTAATTAAGATATAAGGTCTAAAGGCTAAAACTTAGAAAAAAGTAATAAACCTATTATTAAGAGCTAAATATTAGGATTAAAAATAAGCGCTTATATTACTATAAGTAATAAAAAGTAATTAATTAAATAATACCTCTATTTATAATAATAACTATAAGTAATAAATAAGTTTATATAACTTATTAGAGGTAACTTAAATAAAATACTTTTAATCTAAGGCATTTAATATTATTATTAAGAAAAGAGAATAAGCTAATTAATTTTTAAGATCTAGGGATAAGAAATAATAGAAGTTAGAAGTTATTATATTATATATTAAGTAAGAAAAGTAAGCTTATAAAGAAAGAAAAAGACCCTTATTTACTATCTAAGCCCTAGCCTCTAGGCTACCTTATATCTATTATTATATATTATTATATTTATAGTCTTAGATCTAAGATAAGTAGCAAAGGAAATAAAAATTTATTAAATTATTAAGAAACTAACTTATAAAAATAGTCTTATTAATTATAAGACTTTATCTAAGTAAGAATATCTAATTAAGAGAAATATAGTTTACTTATATAATAAACTAATTAATTTACCCTTAGATATTAATAATATTTATAAGTATTATAATATATTATATTTTTATTAATATAATTAATCTAACCAGGGATATATATTTTCCTTTACTTATTTTAAGTTAAGTACTAATTATCTAAGTTTATTATATAAATAAATAGATCTTCTTTTAACCTCTTATCTTATCTAGATATCTAGGATTACCTCTTTAGCCTACTCTTATATTTACTCTTTTATATATACTTATATATATTATTAAAATAATACTTTACTCTTTATAATATCCCGCCTTATAAGCTCTATAGGTCTATTTTAATATAATAATAAACTATAAGTTAGGTAAGACTTTCTAAGTAATTATTTCTTAATATTAAAATAATTATTAAAGAAATCTATTAAATACTTAATTATAATTAAGATATTTATAATAGTTTAATATATTATTAAAATATTATTATTAAGTAGCCTATCTCTATAAAGTATAAATATAATCTTTTTTATATAAATAAATAAAAAAAAGTCTTCTAAATACTTCTAAGTTTATCTTATTAAAATATCTCTATTAAGCTAAATATAATTAAGATTATTACTTTTTTCTTTTTTATTAATATTATTATAAAAATAAAAAGAGTTATTTTTTATATTATTTTCTTAATTACAGCTATTATAAAGGCTTAGTTTAATAATAATATATTAAATTAATAATGCTATAAGTATTACTAATATATTAAGATTATATTAATTATATTAGAATTTATATAGCTAATAAAGCCTTATATAAAACTTATTTTTATTATAATATACCTTATAGGCTTTTTTTATTACTTATTTCTCTCTTGTGCCTTTATCTATAAATAATAGCTATAAGAGTAAAATATTATTAGAAATTTTTAGATTTAACTTATTATTATTATTTTTTTCTTTAATAATAATTAGCTTAGGTTATATTAGCTATTAATAAAGTATAAATTTATACTTTATAAGAGATAATTATAAAAACTATACTATGGTCTAGCTATAGAGTATTGTATAGATTTTTATAAACTTACTTATAAAAAAACTTACTTTATTATTATCTAGCTTAATTATAATTATAGTTATAATAATAAATAATATATAAGGGGGTTATTATTATAAGGTTAATTAAATACTAAGGTAATTAAAGATAATTAAAATTAAAGTTTAAAGATTTCTTAAGGGGAAAATAAAAAAAAGAAATAAGCTATTTTTATTATATTATTTAATAAGAAGTATATAATTAGTTATTAATATAACTTTAATTTATATAAGGTAGTATATATTTATTTCTTAGCCTAGTTTAATAAGGGCTTAAAATAAACCCCCCCCCCCCCCTAGCCCTATCTAATTATTATCCTGAACTAGAAAATAAATCATATATAAATATATAATAGAAATATTTAATTAATAATTTAAGTCTTATTTATCCTTAAATCTCTATATATAAATTAAGTAGCTTTTATACTTAAAATCTATATATATTATTATTTTAGAGCATAGTAGCTATTAGAATCTTAGTTTTTATATATTTCTAGTTTAGAAATATTAATATAATAATAAGCCTATTAGGGCTATATAAGCTTTTATTATTATTATTCTATACCTAGCTATTAAGTAATTAAAGTAATATAATATTACTATTATTAATAGATATTAATATAAGGTAATTAAATAAAAGGAAATAAATAAATAATACTAATAAGTAAGAGAAAAAAAAAATAAAAAAAAATACTTTAAAAAAAAAGATTTCATCTATAAGTAGGCATAAAATTATTCGATCTTAATAGCTTATATACCTATTAATGCCCTAACTTCTATATAGAGCCTAAGAAAGAACTAATAACTAGATATAAAGTATATTTAAACTCTCTATATTATATTTATATAAGGGGGATTAAATTAAAAGGCAAAAAAGAATTATCTTTTAGTCTTTTATAATAGAGTTAATATCTTAATAATAATAAATTCTCTTAGGCAATAAGGCTAGCTAAATAGCCTTAAAATATTAAGAGAATTACCTTTCTTTAAAGAATAACTATTAATTAACTAAGAGAGCCTAATAAAAATTATAGCTAGGTAATATCGCATTAAGGCTCTAAAGGCCTATATATAAAAGATAAATACTATAGAGAAAGAGCTATAATAGACCTATAAGCTTTATAATTAGGGTAAGTTTTAATAATTACTAATATTTAATATCTTAGATATAATAATATACCTAGTAGGATATTAATATAGCTAAATATATAATAAATACCTTACCTCTAGGCCTTAATCTTAAGCTCTAAGTAAATTAATAAGACCTAGCTATAACTAATAGTTATAACTAAGTTTAGATATAAGTTATTATAGTATTAAGTTAAGACCCTAAATTATTTTATAATAAAGCTATTAAAATTAAGAAGTAAATAATAGATATCTTATAGCTAAGTAATAAAAAGCTATTTCTTTTTTATGATTTAGCTATAATATAAAGGAATAAGAGATAAAAAGAGATAGCTATATACTAATATAAGATATTTATTAATAGAGCTACCTTTAAAATCTTAGCTTAAGACTAAATAATTAATTATAAAATTAATAATATAGGTATAATAACTAACTAGAGCTAATAATATAAAATATTTTTAATTAATAATAGTTTTTTTTATTTTATAATATTAGTTTATAGTCTTTTATAATATATTATAAATACTTTCTTAACTTCTTAGTAATACTACTAATAATATAAAGCTAAGTAATTAAAAAAAGATATTAAACTCTCTTAGCTTAATATATATAAATAACTAGGTTTAGAGGCTTTTTTACTTAATAATATTACTATTAGTAGTAGCTATTATTAGATTTACTATAAAGTATTAACTAGGGTTTCTTTTTATAATAAATAATCTAAGGTATTATAAAGTTTATAAATAGATTATAAGTACTTATTAGCTATAGTTCCCTAATATCTATTATATTATATCTCTAATTAAGAGAGAGAGGAAAGTATTATTCTAGGTTATAAGTTATATTATAGCTTAGTTAAATATAATACTAATAATAATTATAAACTAATATAATAATAATAAGCCGCCTTTGCGGGCTAATCTTATTATAACGCTAGAGTATTACTTAGATAAGATTATCTAGGTAGCTAAGAAGAGACTTAATACTTTTATCTAGGATCTAGATTATCTTAGTTTAATTACTAAGAGTACTTTTATCCTCTTATAGTATAAAGTCCTTAATTTTATATAATAATATCTCGCTAAGTTTAAAAGTCTAGTAATTAAGCTATATCTTAAATAAGTACCTAAAGAAGTTAATATCTCATAATATATAAAATACTTCTTATTTAAGATATAAAGTAAAATACTAATAATTATCTAAAGATAAATTAAATATAACTTTTCTTTTAAATAAATATAATAGCCTCCTTATAATAATACTTATTATAACTATATTTATACCTAAAATACTACTAGGGAAGCTTAGCTTTAAAGCCTTTAAGATAGCACTAAGTAAGTAATTTACTTAGTACTAAGGGTATTATTACTATTATTATTAAAATCCTAATATAAGGAGCTACTATAAACTAAGGGGGAAAAATATACAAATAATAATTAATACTATAAGGAATCTTTATAATAAATAAGGGGTTTTAGCACGAGGAAAAGTAATAAAAAGGGGCTAGGGTAATAATCTTATTATTATTTTAAATAGTAATAATAGGGGCTTATTGCGATTAAAGAGCCCTTCTCTTACTAAGACTATATAGATCCTAGTATATTTAATAAGAGCTATAAAACCAATCTTAAGATTAATCTTAAGCTATATATAGATTATTATGCTATAGTAGTATTATTTACCTAAGCGTTAGTAAGTAAAGAAATACCTATAATAAAAGGTAAAAAATAAAAAAACGCTATAAATAATTATATCCTCTTCCTAGTTAAATAATATAAAGGGAACTAAAATACCTATAAGAAAACTATTCTTATTTATTTTATTAAGGCTAGAAGGCATAGGGGCTACTAGGCTAACCTAAATAGTATAATATAAACCCTAGCCCTTATAGCAGCAGGCTTTTTTAGTAAAAAAGCTACCCCCTACTATATATTATAATCAGGGGTTAGCTAACCTATGGTTTTTTTATATAGGTATTTAGTATAGCGCTAATAGCTTACCTATAAACCCTAGGTTTTATACCTTATTAACCCTAGGTTTTTTAAAAAACTAGATTCTTATTATTATAAAAGCCTAAAAGTTAATAAAAAGATAAAAAAATATTAAATTAAGTTATTTTAATTAATATAATACCTAAAATATATTTTATTTTTAAGATATTAATATAACCCTTAGTTTTAAGGTTATTTTAAGGTAATTTACCCTTATTTAAGCTATACCTTTTTTATCTTAGCCCTCTAAGATTAATTATTAATTATATTTTACTTAAGGTAAAGGTTATAAACTTAGGGTTAGAATTTATAAGGTCTTTTAAAACTATTATTAGCTAATATTTAATTTTATAATTATAAAGGCTTTTATTTATTTATTTAAAAAAAATATTTTATTTATATCTTAAGTTTTTATTTCTTTATTTATAAAACCTATAAGGTTATTATCCTTAGTAATTAGATCTAATAATACTTAAAGTAATTTCTTTATAATTTTATATTAATAGAGATCTAATTAGCTATTTAATAAGTATAATTATTTAATTATATTAAAAATATTAAGAGCCTTAATTAGCTATCTTATTTTATTTACTTAGGCCTTTAATCCTTAAGCTTAAAAAAATAAAAAAAAATAACTTTAAGTATATATTTAGCTCTAGCTACCTTTAAGTCTATTTTAGCCTTATAGAACTCTACTAATATCTATAGTTAGAGTATTAATAATTTAATTAAAAGGGCTAAGCTAAAAGATTACCTAAGGTTATAACTTAAATAATTATATTATTATTTTCTTTTTAATTATAGTATTCTAAGGTATTTTATTATTAGCTTTTTTAAAAAGATTATTATAATAAGTATTTTAAACTTAATATATAATAACTTATTATAAAACTATTTAGTTAAATAAATCTCTTTATAATATTTTAGGCCTAGCCTTTTTTTATTTATTAAAAAAAAGCTAACCTTATAAAGTAATTAAATTAATTTATATAGCTATAGCTATAGCTTAATTAGCTTAGCTTAGTTAATTACTTCTATAACTTTAATAATTAAAAAGACTTTTTATATAAATTAGTCTCCCTTAATATTAACCTAAGTTTTATTATATTAAATAAATCTAATAACCTTAGTTTTATTTGTATTTTATATATATTTAATAAATTAATATAAGAGGCATAGAGCTTATTTTATTAATATAAGATTTTATATATAGCGTAATTTAAAATTAATAGGTTTAATATTAATATAGCTACCTAGAAGCCTTTTAGCTATAATTATAAATAGAAGACTAAGTATAGATATACCTAGGTAATTAATATTACAAAATAGAGAAGAGAGGCCCTAATACCTCGACCCTAAGCCAGCTAGGCCAAAGGGTCCGCCGCGCCCGTCTTAGTTAACGGATTATAGCTTAATTAGGCCCTATAGGGCATAGGCCTTAGCTAGGGGCCTAATAATTGCTGTATACTGAGATTAGCACTGTCCTTAGTGCCTTCTAGCGGAAGCTATAGGGGACCTTCTAGGGCTTAAGGCCTTATAGCTAAGGTCTATGTGGTATATTTCTCTTTATTAGATTATGCTTATAGGTATATATCTAGCCTATAGCGTATATATATATATAAGGTATGCGCCTAGGCGCAAGGGGCTATTAAATCCTTATGCTATCTATAATGCTAGTTTATAAAGCCAGAATTAAATATATAACGTTAGGATTAATTAGAAATTATTATTATTTATTACGGAATAGAGAAGAGAGGCCCTAATACCTTAACCCTAATCCAGCTAGGCTAAAAGGTCTGCCGCGCCTATCTTAGTTAATAGATCATAGCTTAATTAGGCCCTATAGGGCATAGGCCTTAGCTAGGGGCCTAATAATTAAGTAGCTTTTATTATATACTCTATGCTACCTTAAGCTTAATAACTTAACTATATAGCTATTATTTAAGGTTAGTAATAAATAAAAGAAGGTATATAATAGCTTAATAAATATTTTTAATAAGATAAAGAATTAGTAGAAATAATCCTAAGGGGATTTATTTAATTAATTAATAACTAAGATATTTAATTAGCTTAAAAAAGTAATTCTTAGGTTTTTTATATTTTTATTTTATTTTTATATTAAAGATATTAAATATAATTTTATTATAATCTCCTTTTTTATTATTCTTAATATTATTATAATAGCCTAGTGCTAGGCTAGGCAGTCTAGCAAGGTAGAAAACTACTATATTATAAAAATATTATAAAAGTAAATAGGACTTATTATAATATAAGTAAGTACTTATATATCGCGCTTACCTATAATAATATAAGGGTAATAAGTAAGTAAATACTATAAGTTTTATCCTAGTAAGTACTTAAAGTATATAAAAGATATATAATATACTTTCTTATATAGTAATTAACTTAGCTATTAATATAACTTAGTTATATTTCATACCTTTAAGTATATTATTAGACATAATACCCTTATTTATTTAACTATAATATAATTAATTTATTTATTAATATAAACCTAATATAACTAGTTTATCTCTTAGAAATATATATAATTACTATATATTAATAGCTCTTATATAGAGGATTACTTATATAACCTTAGATAATATTAAATATAATAACTACCTAAGTAACTCCTATAAATACTTATTAATAAGTTTTACTTACTAATTACTTACTTATTATACCCGCTATAGCTAAGTAAAATAAAGATATAAATAATATAAATAGCTTTAATAATAAAGAAATTAAATAGCTTTAAGCTTAGATTACTATTATAAGTGCTAAAATAAATAATATATATAATCTTATTAAAAAAATAAGTAAAATATAATAAATATAAAATACTTAATATATAAATAATATCTAGGAAATTAATAATATAGTAACTACTACTATAAGGAATAAAAATATAAGAAAAATCTTAAAGTTAAACCCCCTAGAGAAATTTAATAAAACTACTTATAAGCTATTTATATTCTTTATATAGCTATATGCCTTTATAATATATTATTTAATATAATTTAACCTAATATCTAATAAAGTCTAATATACTATAGGGTAACTTACTAAGTATATTATAGCCTAGTTTAAACTTATTATAAAAAAGTATTTTATTATCTTATTTATTAAACTTTTACCTAAGACTATTAATCTCTATTCTAGCTTTAAGACCTTTAAGGCTATACTTTAATAAGTATTTAAAATAATTAATAAAAAGGTATAAGCTAAAAGGGAAATTAAGGCACTTAGATAAACCTGCTTAGCCTTAGAATATAAAATAAAATATCTTTAATTTACCTTAAAGCTTAATTATATAAAAGACTAAAAAATAGAGGAAATATAGTCTTTAAAGACCATAGGGTAGGTAATAGAGATAGGAGGTAAATAAGTAGTAAAATAAGTCCTTATATAAAGCTGATTAGCTAGGTAAGGAATTATAGAGTAATAAAAGTAGGTTAAAAGTAAGATAGGGTTAATATAGAGAAGACTAGCTTTTAATTAGTATTCTTATTATCTATATTGGTTAAAGATCTAAGGAGCTATCTCTAAGAGAAGATATATAGCTTATATAGCAAATTACTTGGAATCTATTAGCCCGATTTAGATAAAGGTTATACCGTCGGATAGCCCTAATTCCGGGCTTTAGAACCCTATTAGCTTTACTAGTAATAGATAACTAAAAGCCGAGTTACAGTATAATAGAAATTAAGACCTATAGTATTTTAAACTAGGATATTTAAAACCAGATAGGAAATACCCTATAGAAGAAGACAGGTTTAACGGTGTTATTGGGCTTATAATAAAGCCCTAAGTCCGAAGTTATGTAACCTTCCTAAAAGGGAAATAAGCCCAGAAAGGGCAATATTAACACTCCCTTATATCTTGCTTATCTAAGCAGCTATTGCTTAGGTAAGCTGTTTATAAGAAAGCGCATAAGCTAAAGTATAGGGTAGTAAAATCCTAGGCTTATATCTTATAAGTATATTTTTCTAGAATTTTATTTATAAAAGACCTTCTTAGAAATAAGGTATTTTACAATTAGCGCTATTAATAAGGGCCTTAATTACTTAATTAAGTTCCTATTAACTTAAGTATTTAGTATTATAGATTATTTTAAGGCCGCCTAGTATATTAATAAGCGAGGATATATATATATTAGGAGGGTTTTTAAGAGCCTTAAGGGTAGATTACTATTAGATATATTTATTAAGTTTATTAAGAAATAAATTAATAAGTTTAGGGTAAAAAGGCATAAACTAGAGATAGTTCTTAGCTAGTTAGCTAGGAAAGTATAAAATAAATATAGAGTTATTATAATTTTAATATTTATAAATTTACTTTATAATATATATAAGAAGATAATTAAATCTAACCTAGCTTTAATGCCTATTATTTCTCTTAAAAATATATAAGTTAAAAATAGCCTTAGTTTAAGTTATTATGCTTATATTTATAGTATTACTACTATATAGCCTATTCCTAAAGCTTTTAAGATATAGCTCTGCTAGATAGTAGGCGCTAGGGTTACTAAAGGGATAATAATAAAGGTTATTCCTTCTCTAAGGAAAAAGAAAATAGCCTTAGTCTATAGCTATTTTTAGTAAACCCTATTAAAAGCCTAAAAACAGCTTACTTAACTAGCTATAACTATAATAATCTTATCGAAGGGTAAGTAAGGCAGATTTTAGTATATACTATATAGGGGCTAAATAGCAGGCTATTAACTACATAGCAGATATATAGGGCTATTATATATATAATAATACTTATAATAGATTAATAAATATAAGTAAGTAACTAAAATAAGAGGACTAAATAAGTAATTATTAGCTATTATATCTTTCCCTAGTTATAAGGTAATATACCCCGCATACTATATTAGTATTATATCGCGGTTAAGTAAACTAGCCTATTCTATAAAGATTACTTAGAGAGGTCTAGATAACCTATAATATTAATTCGCCCTTAAAGAAGAAAATCTCTTATTATATTATAGGTATTACCTATAACTAAGCTTCTTATCTTACCTTATTATAAATACTAATAAGTTACTTTATATATAGTAGTAGCTATAGTAGATAAAACCGGTAAGTAGCGGCATTTCCTTAACCCACGTAGCCAAAGGCTTATTAGCCTATTGCTGCCTAATACTCAAACCTATGGCCGCATTTAAGCAATTATGCACTTTGCCAGCCGAATTGGACATTATCACTGTCGAGCTGAGGTGGCAAGCTGTAAGGTTGCAGGGGCTTATCACCGACTGTTATACATTCGAAAGAGGCCCGAGCGTTGGTTAGTAACTAAATGCTACTCTTTCCGTCGTTGTAGCCTGATGGATCTTGGCATTGTGGATCACCATGTCGATTATTCTTAGCGAGGCTCTGATCGCAACAGTGCGTCTGTGATTACTAATATAATAATAAGGCTTAATGCATTAAGGGCATTATTATAAAGAGTAAGAGTAAGGATTATAGAGATAATATAGAAAAAAAGCTTCTTAGTAAGAGTAAAGAAGAAGATAGTCTTATAGGAAATAAAAGACTATTAGTATATATAATTAAATGCATTATACTATAGAGGATTACTTATAATCTAGGCTTATTATTAGCCCCCTTATAATAAATAAACTTAATAGCTATAGCTAGTATATACTATCTAGTAAAGGGATATTATATAATTATTATTATAATATCTTTATAGTAAAGAGCCTTAAGATACCTATATCTTATAGTTTCCTATATAAGAAGGTCCTTAACTAGTTTAACTTTCTTATAAGAAGATAGCCTAGAACCTTTACCCTTAATAGAGGAAGGCATTTAACTAATCTTATTGCTAAAGAGTTCCTCCTAGGAGCTATCTTTAGGTAACTTTTACTTACTATTTACTAGCTTAGTAAGTTATACTTTAATATAGCATAAGAGCTAATAGTAGCTAGCTAAATTAATATAATATTATTTACTAGGGAAGATAAATATATTAAAAGCTATATTAAATATTAGAATAATATATATATTATTTATATTAAGTACTAGCTTACTATTAATATTTAAAGCTTAGTAATTAAAGCATAGTATATACATATAATAATAATACTATCTCTATATAAGTATAATTTATAAGTTAAATAGATTAAGTAACTAGCTAGCAGTTTATAATAAATTATACCTAAACTAATAAGGTTTAATATATGTTATATACTTCCTTAGTATTATTTTAATTTATATATTATTTATTAATATTTATACTATTTATTAATATTTATATAGAGCTACTAAAACTATTAAATATACTTATAGGTAATATAGATATTACCTATGCATTATATCTAACTATATATCATACTTTTCTTAACCTTTAATATAAGAAGTTTAATAAAATTATAATATAATATTTAATTAATTAAAACTAATTAATATACTTTTCTCTAGATATTATAATAATTATTTAATATATTCTTATATTATACCTAGTCTTACTATATATTCTATAATACCTTTCCTTTAGTTATATTAATCTTTCTTAATTAGTACTTCTTAATAATTTAGTTATTACTTATATATTAATATTTATCTAATTAATTATTTTTTTACCTTTATTTATTATTATTTTTTTTTTATTTTATAGCTAGGTTTTTTTTATTTTATATTACTTATTAAGAGTCTTATTTACTTATTAAAAGATCTAATTCTTAGTTTTTAATAAGGTATTTTAATATAGTATTATTTTTATTTTTTTTAAAAATAACTTAAATACCTTAAGAATTAATACTAAGGAGCTATTATAATACTATTTTATTTATTTTTTAAGGTATTTAAACTATAAGCTAGCCTTAAGTATAGTCTTTAAGGTCTTTAAGACCTAAGGGTTAAGGAGGCTAATTACCTCTTTAATTAATATTAAAGTCTATAGCTAAATATTAAGCTTTAATATAATATTTCTTAGGTTTAAAGAAATAAATTTAGCCCTTTAAAAACCTCCTTTAATATTATTTTTTATAATAATAGCTTTATAGGTGGTATAAAAGGCTAAAAAGAACTTAGTCTTTAAAATATAAGTTATAAAGTATTTAATTAATTATTTAATTTCTTAATTATATATCTTTTTAAGTAGCCTAAAGTATTTAATATTAAAAGGCTAAAATAAATAAGATAAATAAGGCAATATATATAATATAATAATATTATTTTCTTTATAATATTTCTTAAAATTAATTAAATAATAATTATTATATTTATTTAAAATATGAAAATAATAATAATTAATTAATTAAGCCTTAATATATTAATTAAAATACTTAAGTTATTTAAGATTTATATTATTATTAATTTAATTATTTTAGGTTATTATAATAACTTAGTCCCCTAGGAGGTTATTTTCTTAGTATTAATTAATAAGATAATATTAGCCTATAATTATAATAAATAATATAATTACTTAGCTTTTAATATTAATTACTTAAATAGCTATAATTTATTTTTAGTTTTTAAGCTAAATTAATTTTAGTTTTTTATAATTTTTAGCGCTTATAATAATTATTTTATTTATAATAACTCTTATTATAAAACTAATCTTATTAAAGTTATAGATATTAGCTAGGTTAATATTATATTTTATAATTATATTTTTTATAAAAGTAAATTAATTATAAATAATAACTAGATTTTTATATTTAGCCCTTTAATAATTATATCTATAATTAAAATATATCTTAAGGTCTAATTATTACTTAATAAAGTTAAAAGCCTAATACTTATTAATAAGTAATATATTATAATTAGTAAGTAATTAATTAGCTATTTCTTTAATACTATATAGTCACAGGGGAAATCCTTATAAATCTAGGTTAAGAATAAACTAAATAATAATTTATTTCTCTAGATTAGATAGTTAATGCGATAGGTTAATTTAATCCCATTAAGGTTAAATGCCTTTCTATTAGCGATAGAGCCTATGCTTATTAATTTTATAGATATTAATAGCGCTTTAGATATTTAATTTTAGGTTATTTTAAAGGGCTTAAAGGGTAAGGAGGGTTTTTATCTTAGTATTTAATTATAATATACTTAGTAGTAGAGATTTAATTAATAAAGTAAAAAGTTAGGTAGAAGAGGGAAAAGTGCGATATATAGTTAGATATAATGCATGGGTGATATCTATGTTATTACTTTATGATTTAATATTATAATATTTATATATAAAGAAAATAAAGTTTTATATTATCTTATATCTAAGGTTTTAAATTATTGCTTTCTAATAGCCTACTTTTATATTAATATAATACCTAGCATAATAGAAGTTAGTATATACTATAATTATAAAAAGATAGTTTTAATAAAATAGTTTTATATACTATACCTATTTTTTAAAGATACCTATAATATTAATCTTAGTTTTATTAGTATATTTAGGTTTAATAAAGAGGATATTAGCTAACTACACCTAGTATATAATATGCTCTTTAATTCATAGCATTAGCTTCTACTTTGCAGCTTACCTCTAGGCCTCTTTAATAGCAAAGCTTTAAAGAAAGGTGACATTGCCTTGGTGTAGATTGCACGTTGCAGCAAGCCGGCGCGCTATTATTATGGCGGTAGACATCGGGTCAATAAGGGAGAATGGCGGCGATCAACGACACGTCTCAAGCGGATGTAAATTGAGAAGCTGAGGGCGCCGACGGCAGACACGGCGCTGCCGATTGATAGCACACTGAAGAGGCCGCCATAGCAGCTCGAGTATGCCTATTCTGGGCGGCAAGGGATGGATTCATGACGGGTGATGACAGGAAACAGAAAACGGACGCGCCCAGGTGCTGAATTTAGACCACCTATGTTAGTGATGAAAGGGGAAGAAAGAGGGGGGGGCCAAAACTAAACACTCAGACGGGCACATGTCATTCTGGGGCTTATAAAGGGGTCTATGCATGAGCTAGCCCTCGAGGTATATAGTACCTGCCCCGCGACCTCCTGTCACTGGACTTCCCGCACTACTCGTGCCTTCTAAAATAGCAACACTTTCCGCCCAAAACAGAGGCAATAGCAGCGTTTTCTCGATTTAAGGAGTAATATTTAAATTAAAGCTACTATCCTTTAAGGACTTTTTTCTACTTTACTAAAAGATATCTAAATTAAAGATTTTAGTCTTTTACTACTATTATAAAGTAACCCTCTCTTAAGATAAAGCTATACTTTATTCTAAGCTCTAAGATAATATTACTACCTAGAGTTTAAACTCTAGATATAAGAAGCTATAAATATATTAATTTATATAAAGAGGTAATATATATATATAGCAAACATAATAGTTAATTAAGCATAATAGAAATCTTAACCTTTTATATTAATATAATAATAAAAATATAATTAATTAATTAATTAATTAAAATTACTTACTATATTTTTCCCTAGATATCTTAATTATTACCTAATAAGTCCTTATATTATAGCTAGGCTAGCTATAGATATTATAATATTAAACCCCTAGTCGCGCTAACCTTCCTTAATTACTATATCTTAATAATTTAGCTATTACCTATATATTAGTATCTATTTAATTAATTACTTACCTTTCTTCTTTTACTATTATAACCCCTTTTTTTTATAGCTAGGTTCTTTTTACCCTCTAGCGCTAATTAAATATCTTATTTACCTCCTAAAGGTTTTTATTCTTAATAACTAATAAGGTAACCTAATATATAATTACCTTTATCCCCTTCTTAAGAGACCTTAGGGCTTTAAGGATTAACTCTAGGGAGCTACTTTAATGCCTTCTAATTTATCTTTTAAGGTATTTAAATTAAGATCTAGCCTTAAGTATAATCCTTAGGGTCCTTAAGACCTAAGAGATTAAGGGCTTAGATCCCTCCTTAATAAGTATTAAAGTCTATAGCTATATATTAAGCTTTAAGACTATAATTTCTAGGTTAAAAGAAATAAGATTAGCTCTTTTAAAAGCCCTTTTAATATTTCTATTTATTATAATAATCTTATATATAATATAAAAGGCTAAAAAAAACTTAGTCTTTAAAATATAAGTTATAAAGTATTTAATTAAATACTTTATTTCTTAATTATAAGCCTTTTTTAATAACTTAAAGTACTTAATATTAAGAGGCTAAAATAAATAAGAGAAATAAAGTAATATATAAAGCTAAATAATTTTTTTTTCTTTATAATATCTCTTAAATTTAATTAATTAATAATTTTTATAGCTATTAAGAATTAAGAAATAATAAAAATTAATTAATTAATTAATTATATATTAATTAAAGTATTTTAATTACTTAAGGCTAATCTTATTATTAGTTTAGCTATTTAAGATTATTATAATTACTTAATTACCTAGAAGGTTATTTTCTTAGTATTAATTAGTAAGGTAATATTAGCCTATATTAATAATAAATAGCTAGATTACTTAGCCTTTTATATTAATTACTTAAATAATTATAATCTATTCTTAGTTTTTAAGCTATATTAATTTTTGCTTTAAATACCTTTCTAAGCCTATAATAACTATTCTACTTATAATTATACCTATAAGAAAGCTTATCTTATTAAAGTTATAAATATTATTTAATTAAATATTATACTTTATAATTATATTTATTATAAGCTTAAATTAATTATAAATAATAATTAGATCTTTATACTTAGCTTTTTAATAATTATATTTATAAGAAAAATATATCTTAAGCTCTAAGTATTACTTTATAAAGTTTAAAGCCTAAAATATATTAATTAGTAATATATCGCGATTAATAAGTAATTAATTAGATATTTCTTTAATACTATAAAGCTAGGGGGGGAATCCTTATAAATCTAGGTTAAAAATAAAATAAATAAGAATTTATTCCTTTAGATTAAATAAGTAATATAATTTATTAAAGGTATTATATTAAGATTAAATATCTTATTATTAGCGCTATAGCCTTATCTAATTAATATTATATATCTCTGCGGTGTATTAAAGGCTTAATTTTTAGTTATTTTTAAGGGCCTAAAGTATAAGAAATAATCTAGCTTTATTATTTAATTAAGATATAATAAGTTATTAAGAATTAAGTAATTAAATAGAGATAATATAAGTTAAGGGATTTTTATTACGCTTAGTTAATTATTATATTTATTATATATATATATATTACTAGTAATACTACTAATAATATATTTATCTATTTTTATTATTACTAATATCTTATAATTAATATTAATTAACTCTCTTTCTAGGAAATATACTAGATTTAATATATAACTAAATAATATACTATAACTTTTAATTTATAATATTTTACTATACCTACCTTAATAAAATTACTTACTTTAACCTTTAAAATATATTCCTAGAGAAAAAAAACAAAGCTAGCTCTTCTAGTTATTTACCTATATAAAGCTTATATATAATCCCTAAGTAATTACTAATATAGTCCCTAAGGATATATAAGTAAATCTACTACTAGATCTAGATATTACTAAACTAAAAAAATAATATATATAACTTAAGTAAAGTAACTACTAAATTAATAACTACCTAAATAAAAAATAGATCTATAAGCTTATTAAAGATATCTATAAGAAGAATATATAATATAAGAAATAAGTAATAAAAGAATATTATAAGTATTATTTTTATAATTACCTTATTTAAAATATTAAAAGATATACTTAAAGGAAAGAAAAAGAAAAATATAAAGAGCTAGTTATTAATCTCTTTATTCCTAAATATATAAGATTAATAAAGCTTTTCTACTACTAGTCTAATAATTTAAGTAAAGACTAAATTTTCTAGCTTAAGATTAAAGCTATTAATCTTATAGTAACTCTTTATAATAAGAGAGAGATAGTTAAGTATAATTATATCTACTAAAGGATTAATAGCTACCTACCTATTAATACAGAGCCTCTTAAAATAAAACACAAAATATTATATAGCCTTACCAGGTTCTCTTTACTTATATATATAATATAATACGTTAATTATATTAGCAATAAGTAACTCTATTAAGAAGAATATACTTTTATATATTACTACCTAACTATTATAAATAACTATTTTAATAATATTTATCTAGTTAGATATAAGCAGGCTAAGCAAAGCAGTAAGAAGATATAATATAAGCACCCTAAGTATCGCAATATTAAACTATAATATATTAATCACTTCTACTACTATATATAAGAAGTTTATAGTATTACTCTTTAGATATCTAAGCAAGTCTAGCAGAGGCAACAGCGCAAGGCAAAACAACAACACATAGCCAAGGGAAATTGCCAGAATTAGTTAGAGCGTACATAGTCTCAAAGAGTAGCCTTATTCCCTTTCTTCATCCAGACGGGATAGCTTCTACATGTCGGGGGCAGGGAGGAGGCCCCATGCACGTAGGCGATATTAGAGTTTGCTACCCTTGCGAGGGCTCAGTATTGCTAGAGAGAGTTAATCCCTAGAAATAGACATCATTTGACCACGAGCCATGATTGACTCATTAGACAGCTATTCAGTGCTCCCCATTGGTCGTTACTATCGTAGGCGCTCGTATAGTTTCTCGTCTTCCGTATTCGGTTTACCGTTCTCTATTTCCTAAAGCGCCCTATCCACAGGAGCCTTTACCAGAAAGTGCTTGGAGCCTTTACTAGTAATTTCCCTTTTTCTCGACTTACTAGTAAATACTTATCGTATTTTCTAGTAAAGGTGTTTCCTCCTGACCGGTAAAACCGCGCTCTGTTCCACTACGAGGTTTTATTGGCCAACTAAAAATAGTAGCTCTTGTCACAAGCTTATGAGATCAGCAAGGCTCTACATAACTAACTACGTGCCGAGGATAACATACGACTGGTTTGGCAGGAGGTTTCACTTGCTTAGCGTCGGGAAGTATGCCACCAAAAACCTCGTTTGTTACTGTTCATCCCCGCGTTCCCCCACCCGTGGCCTCAATCATCTTGTGGCAGTCCCTTTTGTTCAAATTTTCCTTTCTATAATATATCGTTGCAGCAGCCCATGATGATCGGTCGCAGTCGCACTGCTATCAGCACTACAGTCCTGATCATGGACTCGCAGCTTTTACAAGCAACACGCTCCGCGCGATGGCCTACATCAAGAATGTTAGGTCGCAGCCGTCTCAGGGCCTGGTACGGTTGACAGGTCGAAGCTGCCAGCCGCGATGACTAGCCGTGATGGCTTTTTGTACGTCGTCCTGAGATCACGACAAAGTCTCGTAATCGATGATGGTATTTTCGTACGAACGTGTGTATTGGAAGTAGAAACGTTCTTTATCGCCTCGATATCGCCTGGCGACTACGCCCTTCAGACCAATTATTTGGTTTCCCCTTAGTCAAGTGATGCTTCAATCCAATGGTTCGTTCCTGGGCATGACATTTTGGTATGCCCCACTACCCATCTTTTCCAGTCTACACCCAGGCCCGCCAGCGAATTCCCAACAGCTCGCAAACCGCCAACAGCGCACGCTTCAAGAACGAGGAAGCCTTACACGAGCGGCCCACAGCCCGCGAATACCACGCTAATATTAACGGTGACGGTCCCGACAGCTCGCACCAACTTCTGCTAGCCCGCTTGCGTTCTCTTATTTCGCGCCTGGAGCAATACAACTCCTTTTCGAACGCCAGATAAACAATAAGGAGGGAACGAAAGTTAAATTGATTGTACATTTAGCGACTGCCATAGTGACTGCAATCGCAGAATGACCAGGAGTTTGAGAACTGGAACCTGTTTGTCGATACTGTAATCAGAGACGACCCTTCGGCCCTTAGGCGGCGCTGTTTCGCGCGTCAAACTTACACTCAACAGTTCGATCTATCTTTAAATTTTTCATCTTGAGAACTTAGACTCGAGGAGGTTGCAGATCAAAGCCAGAGCGCTTTCCAACATCGATCTCAGCATGGTTCGATAACAGTACTCTCAGATCTAGGTGATCCCCTATCGTCGTCAGCATGTCAAACGCTCGGCCGACAAACCACGCCGCAGCCAGCAGCAATGTATTCTCATGCGAGACTAAACCAGGTCCTTCAATTGCAATGCTTGCAGAAGGCTTAGTTATAGATAGCATAATAACTCTTTTTAGAGATAATATAGAAAATATATATAATCTTTAGGTACCTATAGTGTAAAAGTCTAGACTGCTATTTATTATAGCATTTAATAACCTGCATATTATTTAAGAAACTTTATAATTTAATAAAAAAGGCTAATAGTATAAATATATTATACTTAAGAATTACCTTAGTTTAGCTTATATAACTTATAAATTATTTAGAGAGCTAGGTAAGATATGACTGCTAAAGTTGTAAGATTTTCCTAAAGAGAAGAGCTGACAGCATCGCGACGGACATGTTTGCCAGTATCTGACAAGAGACCCTAGCCCAAAGATCACTTATCTATTAGCTACAATCTCGGTGGAAGAAAATCATATGTTCCTCGATAACGCGAGTATTTATATATAAAACCCAATTCTATATGACAATTAAAGATGGAACGGGAATTGGGTTAATTGTAACGGCTGAAGGCTTAAGGTGGAGAATTACGGGACGCTGGAACCAGGAACCTGGTTCTGGGTACTGTAAACAGAGACGAGCCCTCTGGCGTCTAGGAAAGCGCCTGTTTTTTGCGTTGGACCTATTTCGACACTCGACCTATTTTTAATTTTCATCCCTCTAACTCTCAAGATTTGAGCGCGAGCATGATGAGAATAAAAACCCAGAGAATTGTCCAAGGTTGGTCTCGGCACGATTTGACATGTTCATCAGTCACAGTACTCTTGCACCTTGGTGACCTCTTTCTATCAGCGCCAACATGTCAATCAACCAGTCCACAAATTACGCAGCAGCCACTGGCAATGGGTTCTTATGTGAGATTAACCCGGGCCCTTTAATTACAATGCTTGCAGAGGGCTTAGTGATAGATAACATAAAGGTTTAATTTAGAGATAACCTAGAGAAAGTCTATAACCTCTAGATATTAATAGTGTAAAAGTATATACTACTATTTACAATAGCCTGTAATAACCCTTACATTATTAAGGTCCTTTATGATCTAGTAGAATGTAGATATATTTAATTTTAAGATTTACCTTGGTTCTATTAGCGTGATTAATGGATTCCTTATAGAGCTAGATAAGGTCTGACTGCTGAGCTGGTAAGGTTATTCTTAGAGAGAGGGCCGAGAGCATTGTGACGGACATGTATGTTAATGCTCTCGGCTCGCTCGCAAACAAGACTACTGCTCGGCGTCAGGCATTTTGGTTTCGCCGTCTTCATAAGCGGCGGACATACATGGCGAGGTCGGCGCCGATCCTTATTGTCTTTTATACAGAAAAAGCAGAACATATTGTGTGAGTCCCTTTCCCTGACCTTTTCAGGAGCTTTGGCGGCTGCTAATTTACACATGGTAAGACGGAATCTAAAAGTGTCCAACGGGAATTTGCACGCGCTTGCCGCTGAAGTGTACCGTCGTTACCCTCCGGAGGTGGTTCAGGCCGCAGAGTACATAATGCAGGTGGGGGAATCCAATGGAGGGATTGGCGCCGAAGCAAAGCAGGTACATATGGAAAAGCTGAGGTACATGCTGCACTGATGAGAAATGTCATTAGCTATGATGTCTGTCTACCATAGTATTTGCGTACCATAGTATCTGCGTACCATCGTGTTTGCATACCACAGTGTCTGCCTTCCATAGTATTTGCATACCATAATATCGTACTTGCCATATAAAACTACTCATATCTTGCTTCTATAGTGTGCAAGACACCATGGTGGGTAAGAAACCATGGTCAGTTACCATAGTAGACAGGATACCATGGTAGGTCAGTTACCGTGGTGGTGGGCAGGACGCCGTGACTGGTCCTGTCAAGTATCCTATCCTCGTTTGAAGTAGAGCAAGGTATCAGACCTTGGATCCCGTACTCTAGCGCCAGTCCCTTTTATGGCTACATCTGAGTGCTTATCTCGTCGCAAGTGTGAATTTAATGTTGCTTCGCCACCGGTATTCTCGAGACACTGCTCATTGCAGTGGAGGCTTCAAGCTTCTGCCGTCGCGCCCATTGCCAGCACCTTTTGACAGGTGCTCCGCCTCAACTCCATCTGATTAACGTACTTGTTCATGTTACTCTGGATTTATCCACCTGAACAGCAGACAGCGGCCCTTTCTCCTTATTGAATCAAGCCGCGGATTTTAAGTGGTGGCTGGGAACCACCTTGTAGAAAAATAAAGAAACTCGCTCACCGATATCCGCCATACAAGGCTCTATAAGCGTGGTAGGGCAAGTGACTGACCTCTACATTCCTTGACGGCCTGGGTGCTGAATGCGAGCGCCGCATCAAAGCTGGTCAGATGGCGAGAAGAGTTTTTCGACTTAAATTTGATTAGAGTCGAAGTAAATCGCTGGATTAAGCAACCTAACTTACGTCAATTGGTGATGGAATGATTTGCTTCTCGTCCGTGAACTGCTGGCCTAAATTTAATTCACCTACATTCAGCACCCTTGGCGCTAAGTTTGGGAGGACCGGGAGGTTAGCAGGATCGGTAAGTGACCAGTACCCTCCCCCAAGCACGCCAGTAGATGAACTGTAGCGAGGAGATACTGTTATCCTCCTCAGGCAAAAGTTTGTAAGAAATTGCACCCCTCGCTCACTTTGCAACGTGATGTTACCAGTATCGCACATCTGGAGTGACAATCCTATGCCAGGAAGGAAAAGTTGCTGGTAACATCACACTCTGCAGTGAGCGTCCCTTGCTTACTCTCTTGAATTTTGACGTCCGCCAGATGACTAGTAACATATTGTTACCAGTGTCGCGCACAAGGTTCTCTTGACACCTGATCACGTGGATTCGTGACACAAAGTCGGAATATTACCAGCTTTGTGGTTTTTCAGGTATGCATATCACGCCTTCACCAGCACGAAGCGGCTACAGCAGGCACCCTAAACATTTAGGAGACTACTAAATTCGTCTAACAAGGTATTTTAGATATAGTAGCGGTAACTGTCACCAGCTCTTTATAACGTATAGATAATACATCTACTGTTTAGATTGCCGGGCCTCATCGTGTCAGGAGCGTAAAGCTTTATTGAAATCAATTTTAATTTATGTTCATTCCTCTCTAGGCTCTAACAATGGGTTCCTTATCAGCGTTGACGCTTCTAGACTACGTTCTGCCATAGCTCCTATCCTTTTTACTAAACTTTGGTTATTCCTATGATATGCAATATCCATGGCTATTATAAGCATAGGCAATAGGAAGGTTTTATTCTATTATACTCTATTAGTTACAGTAAGTATAAGATATTAAGAATACTGACTTTTTCCTTATTAGATAGTAGTAAGGCTTTATTAGTAGACTTAAATTTATACTTTATGCCCTTATAATATATATAGATATATACTTTAGCGTTATAAATGTAATAAATAATAAGGCTGTTATTTATAAGTGTATTCTATTTCTTCCTAAAGTTCTTATTACTTTGGTTTCTCTTCCTTATGCGTGTACTCTTAATGACTGCCATTGTGGTTGCGGAGAAGGGAAACTGGCATAGTACTTAGCTAGAAATAGGATATACATATGTATTTACCCTTCTCTAATCCATTTCCAGCAAGCGCAGGGGTGCTGTTTTTGCTTGTTCGTTTTGTGTGTTAAGGAAGCTGTTTTTGGCCCCCCTGCGATCATGCTATGTTATGTTATGTTGTGTTATGTTATGTTATGTGTATTTTTCGTCTGGGTGGCTGTAACGAAGCCAAATCACCTACTGGAGCAAAAGACGTGCTGAGCTAGCTAGGTACAGGGAACCCCGCTTCCTTTACCATCCAGTATACCAAGGCACAAAAGGCGCTGTACTTTCTCAAGCCTGTCGCCTGTCAGCAGGTTCAGGGGCATACTATCAACTTTTTCCACTGACTAGAATTCTCTTATACATTACTATATCTACTAATGCAGTCTATAATCTCTAGTAACCAAGTTATAGCTCATAGTTGTATATTATGGCGGCAAGGAAAAACCTCAGAAAGGGATCAGAGGCTGACAGTGTGGCTTGCCTTTAAAGGAGAAAAACCCATTGTAATCAGCGTTATTGATTAGGAGGATATTACTACCAATGCTATAGGCACTATCCTCTAATATCTAAGGCGTTCTGGTTCTAAGGTACTGCCATTAGATCTGATAAAGGTATTATTAAAGAAGGCTAACTCTCTAAATTCCTTCTCTAAAAACTGCTATTAGGGAGCTAATGGCGTCCCCGCAGTTTTGTGTGGTCGCTTGGCCCGTAGAAAATCCCGCTCCTAGCATCGCACAAACAGTGCGTGCCAAGAAAGAATTTTTACAGGGGAGAGTTGGGGGTTGAATCTAACTAAGGATGAGAAAGCCATCCAGGGTAGTTCCGCGTACCCTGACAAGATGTTTTGCGTCAACTGGACGGTGATCCTATCGCCCATCGGAACTTCAGACTTTTCCTACTTAAACTTTCCGTGGAAGCTAGGCGACAAACAAATGATAAGTATCACATTTTCCATGCACTCCCATTTGGAATCTGATTAGGAAGACGTAGGATCTACGTAACGTCCCACATTTTCTGCTACCAAGCACGTTCAGCGGTAGACTTATATGGGAAATTGAACCTGCTTTACCAGTTGGCGTTTTCGAAATGGTCACCGATGCTGGTATAGATAAGGGTCTCATGAAACAAGTTGCTGGTGTGAGTGCTCCAGTCATGGCACCCGCGACATACACGGTTTCGTCCTCGATGAAGTACAAAGGTGTCTCCTGCGGAAGACGCACAACAACGGTTGACATCAAGGTCCTTCCTTTTGAAGATCTCTGATTTTGTAATTCGAATCAGTCCTGAATGATTTGTAGCTTAATTGTAGTAAGTGTTACCAATGAAAGCAGATATTGAATTAGTTATGTCGGTGATGCCTCGACACCTCGACGGATCTGAACCCATAGGCTACCACTCAGAACTGTGTGAAGTCAAGTGGCGATTCGGTAATTGCAAACAACAAGGAACCTCTAATGGACATGCTCCTTCTCCTCTGCCTTGGGAATCCTGACCATTGTCGCTGTAATCAGGGCGCCAGTAAGCGCAGAGGCTAGCCCAAACCACCAAATCGCCTTAATACCCTTCAGCCCAATCTCGTCATTTGGCAAGATTTCCACCCTTGATCCAATTGCCCAACTGATACTTGTCATGATGGCCACTGTAAGATTTTGTACCGTAACTAGTAGGCTACCCGCCGCGCCCTGGTAGCTCCTGGGAACACTGCTCGTAATGAAGATGGCTGCTGCCGTAAAGCTCATATCTGGACCGAACGTGGCGAGAATGAAGCCAGGCAGGGAGAGAGCCCAATAGCTTGTGGACGGGGTTTGGGGTAAGAAGAATGCGGGGCCAAGCGCGAAGGCGATCATGCTGGCAGTGAAGATAACATGCATAGGCACGACATGGAGCGTCTTGGAGACAACATAGGCGGCGAGAATTCCAACGATACCGTTAGGAAGGATATAAAGGGTCGTGGTCAGAGGTGAAGCGTTCTGGTATCGCTGCCAAAATTGAATGGCATAGAATTGCCAGGCGCCGCCTTCAAGCAATCGTTAGTTAATTATAACCGGATAATTCCAATGGATGAAAAATACTCACTATAAGCGCCGAGGCCCAGGAAGTAGGAAATAAGAAGAGGGCCGAATCCTCGAGTCTTCCAGAGGTTGTTGGGTATAAGTGGGCGCGCTACCCAGTTCTCGACGAAGTAAAAAGCCACGAGCATGAAGAATCCAACAATGATGGCGGAATACGTATAGGGACTCCAGTCGGCCGGAGTGCCCTGGGTCAGTCCAAAGATGATGAGAGTGGTGCCAATGGAGGCTAGACCGGCGCCAACATAGTCGAACTGGCGTATAGACGGCGCTTCAGAGTCCGAGCTGTCCTTGGCCGGAGCAAGGGCTGGGATGGTCAGGTACGCAGAAAGGCTCAAGAAAGAGAGGAGAATAGCGGTACTGCCGAATATCCATGGGAGATGGGCGCTCAAGGCCCCAGCCTGCAGACATCCCAACCAGTATCCAAAGGGTGAAAAGGCAGCCATTAGACTAAAGACACGCGTCTTACGGATGCCCGGTTTATACACACGGCCCAGAACACTCATGGATGCTGACACAAGCACACCAGCGGCGAGTCCCTGCATCGCTCGTGAGAAGAAGAACAGAGCCTTGAGCCGCAGGCTGACTGATGCGGCTGCGATGGCCTGCCAGACCGTTTCCCAAAGGAAACCGCCGACTAAGAGGGGCTTGGGGGCAAGCAGGTCTGCCAACGATCCTGATATGACGACGGAGAGACCGCAGGGCAGCATGGACGAGCCAAGTAGCCAGGGAACCTCGGAGGGCGGGAGGCCTAGGGAGGAGGCAAAGATGGACTGGGTAACGGCAACGTGGCCGATGAGTATGGCAGATACGAGCTGCCCGCCGGAGCAGGTCAGCACAAAGATAACTTCGGCAAAAAGACTGGGAAGCTCGGGAGGCAGCCCTTGGGAGGTGGGGGGCTCGGAGTCGGAATTGCCTTGTTCTGGAGACTCGTTGTTGAGCAGACCGGAACCAGCTGGTCGTTCACCATCATGATCGCGAATGCGACCCAGCTCGAGGCCCAGACTGGCAGAGGGCTCATTCATAATGACGGGGCCTTGTAGTGTACTCGGTGATTCAATTCGCTGTTGGTCTGCCATAAATTCCCCGGTTGTAAACTTAGCGGTTTTTAAGAATCTGGTTGGCTAAGGCGAAAAAACAAGCTGAACTCTTGCTGGGAAGTAATGAGGTGAAATGAAACCATTGCGTTTCTTGAAGTACGACGTGGGTTTTGCGCCTGGGGTCACGTGGAAACTACCAGAAATCATGCTTCAACCTGGTACGTGACACAGAACAATGGTTACGTGTTTGTGTTGGTCCTGGTCTTATCCTTGAGGTTGGAGAGTGACGTCACCAAGTGCATCATCATATCATCGCTCACCTGCACCATGAGAATTCCCTTCGAAAGCGATAAGAAACCCTTTGCACTAAAATTCAACGCTGCGGCTTCATCTTTCTTTGTATTGACACGCTTGACCCAACCGCCATCATGGTACCGACCACAGTTCAATATGCGCAGTCACAGTCAGAGTCGATGCTTACGATGGACACCACACAACTCATACAGTAACCAGGATGGTAAAAAGGGGAGCGGGGATGGCGGCGGGTAAATTGCCCACATTTATCCGTAGGCTTGTTAGGCCTCGTTCTTACTCCCACAACATGACCCCCCTCCGCGGCTTAATATCTCCGGACCATATTCCCCGGCCATGCACAAGGATTTATCATCGAATGCTCCACATGCACCTCAATGCGGACGCCCCCATTTCAGACACAGCTTGAGCTCTGCGCCCGCGTATAGTTTGTGGGATCAGACGATGTGATGTACACGCCCAAGCAGGAAAGTGTTTGGTAGGCAAGGAATTATGCACCAAGTGAACTAAGGCATTAAGAGTGTGAACAAAATCAAGTCATAAATCGGCCATCCCAGACAGAAGCGAGCTGTTTCCATCTCTTCTCATTCGTTTAGTAGTAATCATAACCTGAATCAACAACAATCATTGCACTTCATTACAGTCTCAGCGCAACTGCTACAAATCAACACCGGTGCCACCAACACAGTAAAACGGACAGCATGGAAGCTACCAATTATTCTTGCAAGGTCCTGATTGTCGGCGGCAGTGTCGCCGGCCTGGCCTTGGCCAACATGCTCGAACGAGTCGGCATAGACTTTGTCGTCCTCGAGGCCGGGAGTAAGATCGATCCCAGTGTAGGCGGAGGTATTTCTGTGCAGCCACAGATGTCTCGAATACTCGATCAGATAGGTTGTTGGTAAGTTCCCTCCTTATCGTTTCTTTAAGCCTACTATATATTATAATCAGGGGTTGGCTAACCTAAGGTTTTTATATATAGGTATTTAGCATAGCGCTAGTAGCTTACCTATAAACCCTAGGTTTTTTAAAAAACTAAATTCTTATTGCTATAAGAGCTTAAAAATTCATAAGAAGATAAAAGAGTATTTAATTAAATTATTTTAATTAATATAATACCTAAAATATATTTTATTCTTAAGATATTAATATAACCCTTAGATTTAGGGTTATTTTAAGGTAATTTACCCTTATTTAAGCTATGCCCTTTTTATCTTAGCCCTTTAAGACTAATTATTAATTATATTTTACTTAGAATAAGGGTTATAGACTTAGGGTTAGAATTTATAAGGTTTTTTAAAATTATTATTAATTAATAAATAATTTTATAATTATAAAGACCTTTATTTATTTACTTAAAATAAAATATTTTATTTATATCTTAAGCCTTTATTTCTTTACTTATAAAACCTATAAGGTTATTATCTTTAGTAATTATATTTAGTAATACCTAAAGTAATTTTCTTATAATCTTATATTAATAAAGATCTAGCTAATTATTTAATAAATATAATTATTTAATTATATTAAAAATATTAAGAGCTTTAATTAATTACCTTATCTTATTTTACTTAGCCCTTTAATCTCTAAGCTTAGAGAAATAAGAGAAAATAATTTTAAATATATATTTAGTTTTAGCTACCCTTAAGTCTATTCTAACTATATAAAACTCTATTAATATCTATAGTTAAAGTATTAATAATTTAATTAGAGGGGCTAAGCTAAAAGATTACCTAAGGCTATAGCCTAAATAACTATATTATTATTCTTTTCTTAATTATAGTATTCTAAGGTATTTTATTAATAGCTCTTTTAGAAAGGTTATTATAATAAGTATTTTAAGGTTAATATATAATAGCTTATTATAAAATTATTTAATTAAATAAATCTCTTTATAATATTCTAGGCCTTAGCTCTTTTTATTTATTAAAAAGAAACTAACCTTATAAAGTAGCTAGACTAATTTATATAGTTATAGCTATAGCTTAATTAGCTTAGCTTAGTTAATTATTTTTATAATTTTACTAACTAAAAGGACTTTTTATATAAATTAATCTCTCTTAATATTAACCTAAGTTTTATTATATTAAATAAATCTAATAATCTTAGCTTTATTTTTATTTTATATATATTTAATTAATTAATATAAGAGATATAAGGCCTTTTTTATTAATAAAAGATTTTATATATAGCCTAATTTAAAGTTAATAGGTTTAATATTAATATAATTACTTAGAAGCCTTCTAGTTATAATTATAAGTAAAAGACTAAGTAAAGATATATCTAGGTAATTAAGTAGCTTTTATTATATACTCTATATTACTTTAAGCTTAATAACCTAACTATATAGCTATTATTTAAGGTTAATAATAAATAAAAAAGGTTATATAATAACCTAATAAATATCTTTAATAAGATAGAGGATTATTAAAAATAATCCTAAGGGGATTTATCTAATTAATTAATTACTAAGATATTTAATTAACTTAAGAAAGTAACTCTTAGGTTTTTTATATCTTTATTTTATTACTATATTAAAGATATTAAATATAATTCTATTATAGTCTCTTTTTTTATTATTCTTAGTATTACTCTTAATAATATATAATATAGCTTTAATATATTTATACTATAGCTCTTTATAATTATTATAGTTTTATAATTTCTTTTCCTTAAGGAGGCTTATTTAATTAAATATAAAGAGGTTAATTAAAAAGTAACTAATAATCTAAGTAGAGTAGCTATATAAAAAGCTATCCTTAATATCCTCTAGCTTATTAAGTATTATATATTATAGTATATACTTAGTAGTATACTAGGGTTAGAAGTTATATTAATATAGTTTATTTTCTAGCTTTATAGCTATAAAATTACTACTAAGGCTAACTTTACCTCTCTTAGCTCCCTAATATAAGATAGCCTTAATATTATCTATAAGGGAATCTACTTATTACTTTAAAACTTAGCTACCTTATAGTAATCTATCTTTAATATTACTTAAATTACCTTATTTTAAGATCTTCTTTTCTAATAAGATTATTTATTACTAGATAGCTAGCTAGCCCTTTTATTACTTATTTTATAAGATTTTATTTAAGATAACCCCTAAGAAAAGACTTTAGGTTATTCTTTTCTTTATAGCTTATATTAAGTTACTAGCGAGAGTATAAGGACCTAGGCTATAGCTTATATCTAGAACTAGCTTAAGCTAAGAGCGTAATAGTATAAGGAGAATAGCTAGCTTAATATAATATTAAATATATAGGTATTTTTTATATATATAAAATTAATTAATTAGATATTTAAATACCTTATTATCCTTATTTATCTTAGTAATAGCCTTTTAGTATAAAATATAAAAATCCTTATATTATAATATTATAATATAGCCCTAGGTAATATTTATAATATCTTTATTAATTATAATATAGTTATACTTATAACTAATATTTATAAGAGTATTTTATATTTATAATAACTATAAGTTATTTATTAATTTTTTCCTTAGGAGGTTAATATATTATTAATATATTACCTCTAGCTAATATTACTCTTCTTTAAGGCTATTATTATTAATATACTATCTAAATATATATAAACCTTTTTGCCTTTCCTTTAAAAGACTAAGGGTCTAGCTAAAATAAATAACCTTAGTAGATTAAAGGTATCTAAGGTAATTAATTAAATACTTTAAAACCTTAAATTAAAGCTTAGATAACCTTAAGATATAAAAAAATAATAAACCTATCTACTAGCTATAAATAATTTACTATAGGCTATTAGCTTATTACCTAGGAATTTCACCTTAGCCTAGATATCTTAAATATTTTAATAATAAGATATAATTATTAAAATTAAGATACTTAATATTAGTTTATAGAGGTATATTACTATAGCTATTAGTTATTACTTTATTTAAGATATATTTATTATAAGCTAGGGCCTTTATAATAAGGTTAATAATAATAATAATAATAATAAAGTATTTAATTAAGAGGATCTTAATAAGAAAGATATTATTATAAATAAATAAACTAGCTATATAGCTTAGATATCTAGTATAATCTATAGTAAGGGTCTCTAGGAAGCTAACTTTAAGACTTACTAATACTATAAAAGCTTTTAATAACTTAGTTAATAATAGTATTACTTACTTAGTTTCTCTTTTATACTTTATATCTCCTTAGTAAATATATAATCTAACTCTAAAAGGTTAAGAGCTTATATTAATATAAAATAATTCTAAGTACTTTAGGCTATTTACTAAAAATAGCTTTATAGGGTTAACCTAGCTCTTAAGCTAAAGAGGCTACTAAGTAATAATATTACTTTTTAACCTAAGTAATATCTAATTATATAAGTAATTATATAAAATAAAAGCCTAATTATTATTATTATACTTATTAATAATAATAAGAGTTTACTTTTTTAATTACTAGTAATAAATTACCTTAGCGGGGTTATAGTTATTATTATGCCCTTTATATCTCTATAGGGTAATCTTTATAATTATACTAGGGATATAAATATTATAATAGCTTAATAGTAATTTAATTAAATAATTAGATATACTAGGATTATCTTTATAATACTAGAGATTATATTAACTAAGTATTTCTAAACTTACCTTAATATATTCTAGTCCTATGTGACGATCGTGCGTATTCCCAAGGGATAAACCGGTCGTGCTGGGTTTATATTGGCAGATAGAGTAGTCGCGCTGTGCTTGAACAATGGGGGTGTAAGTCACGTCTGGTAATGTGCTCAAAGGTATTAAGTGTAACCAAGTTGTATTGATAGCTAAAGTAGCTACTACATAAGAAAGTGCAATGAGTGCATTCTATATACTTTGTGTGATGAGGCGGATTATAATGGATCATGACTTGCAGGGCCTGAGCCGTCATGATCCTGTCTGCTGGATCAGAGAGGATCATGGCCTGCAGGGCGTGATCCGTCCTGATCCTTTCCTGATTGGTGCGATAATGTGGGTCCTTCTGGTCACGTGGCCTGGAGGTTTCTTGGGCCGTGACATCCTAGGCCTAGCTAGATTATATTATTATTAATACATATTATATTATCCTTAAGGGTAACCTAAAGTTCTAGCTAAAGCTATATAAGCTTAGTCTCTTAGCTTAGTATAATATATAAATAGTTTACCTAATAATAATACTAATTATTATAAATAAGGCGCCTTTTTTTTATCTTATTAACTATAACCCCAAAGATACTATAGTCTTTTATAACCCTATAAGCTAGCCTAATATTAGCTATAGCGTTATTACTATTAATATCTATAATAATAATAATAAATAGGCCTTAATTATAAGTATTATAAAGGCGCTAATTAATTAAAAGCTTAGTATATATATTAGCTTAGCTAAGGTTATTATATATTACCTAACCTAGAGGGTAATTAAGGGGCTTATAAAAGACCTAGGCTATAATATATATTATAATAATATTAATATAACTAATAGCAAGGCATAGTAGCTAAGGGCCTAGATATAAGGCTATAAAAGGGACTTTTATTAATATAGCTAAGTTATTATAGTAATTAATACTCTTAGCCTAGGCATTAATATCCCTAATATTAAGCTTATTATTTACCTTAAGATACCCTAGAGGATTATAGATTATAGCTAGTAAAGTAGGCAGGCTAGCTAAGATAGGCTACTAAGCGAGGTAGTTATTATTTAGGCTAAGTAAAAGCCTACTAATTAGATAAGGCTTAATTAGCTTATTAACTTAGCTAGCTAGGCTTTCCTCTCTAAGAGCTAATACCGCTAGATTATACTTAATATAGCGCTTAATAAGCAATAAGATTAATCTTTTTACTGATATATAGAAGAGAGATATAATTATTACTTTACCTACTTGCCTTAGGCCTAGCCTAAGGGCTAGTTTAATAGGGAAGATAAGTATAATAGAGACCTCTAGCTATAATAAGTAATAATATAATCTACTTATAATAATATTACTACCTAGGCTAAGGAGCAAAAGGCAGAGTTTAATAGCTTTAAGTAATATCTCTAAAGGTAATAGCTCTAAGGGTATATTTACTATTAGCTTCTTAATACTAGGCTATCTAATTATAACCTTAAGTAGTATAAGGTTATACTTAATTGCGCTAAGAAGGAGCTATGGCAGAGTTACTAATAGGCCCTATTATTAAAGAAGTTCCTATAATAAAAAAAGAAAATTAAAGACTTTAGAGCTTATTTCTAATATATATTACTATAAGAGCTTTATTACTACTAGGAAAAAAACCTAAATAATAACTAATAGTAAAGGATAGATATCTACTATTAATATCTAGGCCTTATTTTTATTATATTTATATATATATTTAGCTAGGAATATAGCTATATATATTAGATTATTAAGGAAAAAAGGTATCTTAATTAAGTCCTTAATAATTATAGCTTGTATTAGCTAGCAATTAATAATTAATTTTATATAAGAAATTCTTTAGCGCTTATATAATATAGATATGCTAATAATTAAAATAAGCACTAGCTAATAATTAGCAAAATAGCCCTTATAATAGTTATAGTAAGTTAAAAATAAAAAAGAATATAAAGTAAATATCTATAAATTAATTAAAATTAATATTAATATATATATTTATAAGTTTTATACTTTAATAGTAAATTTATATTAAGATTATTTTCTTTAATAATTATTAGGCAATAAGATTAATAAGTATAGGTTTAGCTATTATAGCTAATAATAAAGCTTCTTAACTTATAAAGTATAATAATAGTTATTAATTATTAGGTTTATTATGCTTAGCTTAAATTACTAATATAAAATAAAGAGGTTTTAGATTAATATTAATATTATATAATAGCTAATAAAGTTTAAAAAAAAAATTTAAATCTTTACTTTTTTAAAATTATTTATAATAAAATACTTTATATATAACTTAGAACTCTAGCTTTTTTACTATTAAATATATTAGATTATAATTATATATAAATAAATTAAGGTATATCTTTATAATACTTTATATTATCTTAGTATAAAAATAATTAAAAAAATATAAAAATAAGTATTTAATTATAAAGTCTTTTAAAGTTAATAAAAAGCTTATAATAATCTATTATTAAGGCCTAATAATATATTACTAATTATAAGATTAGGTCTACTAAGTATAAAAGGCATTTAATATAAGTTTACTATAAAGTATAATATATCCCTGCTAGATTACTAATATATAAGTATAGAATTATAATAGATTTAAGAGTATCTTAAGATTAAATACTAATAAGATTTAGATCTTAAAGGTAAATATTACTTAGCTATTATAGCTAAAAAAGAAAAAAGTAATAATTTATAGAGAACTAAGGTATATTATTAAAGATTATTCTTATAAGGTCTAGGTAATAAGTTATTTAAGGTAGTAAAAGGATTAAATCTTAATTAATTAAGGTCTTAAGACTATAGCTCATAGGTTAGACTTTAAATAGCTATTAATACATTTTAGAGAAAAAGCAATAGTATCTAGAGCTAAGAGGTAAGGCATATTAATATAAAAAATAACTTTATAGCGCTAAATCTATAGCTTTATTAGCTTAATTTTATGCTTTACTTAAAGGAATTTAATAAGAAAAAAAACTTTCTAAAGGACTTAATCTTTATAAAATATAAAATTTATCTAAATAACTTAGATAAGTTAAATAATACTTAATTATAATTTATATATATTATATTTAATTAAATAATTAATTATACTAAAGTTATTATTATACCTAAAAATATCTCTTAAAATACTTTATTTAAGATTAACTATAAGAAGCTTACTAAGAAGAAAAATAAGCTATTTTATTTCTAATTTAAGCCTAAGATATAGAGATAATATATATTTATAATTAAATAATTACTTATTTATATTATTTATTATATATTCTTTAAAGATAAGGTAGATTAGCTATTATTTAAGCTAAGTAAGAAATAATAAAATATATATAATATAATAATAAAATATATAAATAACTTAATTAATACTTAGAAGGATTATAATAATAATCTAAAGGCTCTTAAAGTTTCTAAGCTTCTTAATTTACTTAAAAATAATATTTTAAAACTTTATATATATATTTTTAATTATTTTATTAAGGATATAAAATATAATAATATTCTTATTAGCTTTTTAATTATTTTAAGTATCTATATAAATAATACTTAAAAGGGCTATATAAATTTTACCTTAAAGTTTTCTATAATTATAGCTATATTTTATCTCTATATTATTAAGTATATTATTAATTAGAGAGCTAAGGCTATTAAGTAAAAAATATAATAAGGCTAAAACTAAGAAGATGTAAAGGAAAATAGCCTAAGTAACTTTGCGCTTATATCTAAGATAACTTACTGGTTTATAATTAGAGGAAGAGAGGGTTAAGAAATAATACTAATATAGTTTATTATTTAATTTTAAAACTTTAATATAGCTATATATAATAATATAATATCTTAGGGGTTAATAAGCTAAGATAAAAAACATATTATCTTTAAGGGTATCTATTTTAATATTCTTAATATATAGGCTATAATAAGAATAGCAGTCTATTAGCTAGAAGATATACTATATAAGGACTTATTATTTTATAAAGAATTTTCTAATTAATTTCTAGCTAAGCTTAGCTTACCTAAGATCCTATAAGGTAAGCTCTTAGATAATACTATTAATAAAATAATTAGCTATTTATTTATTAATAAACTATTTTAATATAATAAAGGTATAAATAAAGATTAGGTTATTTAAAAGATATTATAAGATAATAGCTTAAGGGCTATATAGGTTAAATTAATAGGTAATAGTAGTATAGAGTTAAATATAAAGGCAGTATATTAATATAGTCTCTAAGTAGAAAAAGCTTTAGAGTTATTATTATTTCTAGCGTAATTAAGTAGTAGGTTTCCCCTAAGGGTATATAAGCTTCTTATAATTTAATACTATAATATAGCTAATAGAGGAATTTAGAATATTTTAATAGACTAAGGGCTTATTATAATTATTATAAGTATATATAAAGGCTTCTTAATATCTAAAAGGCTTAAGATTATTTATTAGTTCTTACCGCGAGAGGTTAATACTTTATTAATATATTTCTTATAGCTTATTTTATTATTTTAAGAGGATATCTAGGCTAATATATAAGACTAATCTAGCTTTAATACTAGTCTATAGGCTATAGAGGGTATACTAGAGAGTAATAGCCTATAGGATAATAAATAAACTAATAGCGCTATAAAGGCAAGCTAAGAATAAGCTAGCTAGGCTAAGGAAAATAAGTAAGGTATTTAAAAGCTAAGACCTAGGGAGTATTAGATATTATTATACTTAATATATATTATCTAAAGGCTTAGTATTATAGTATATAAATAAAAGCTTAATATTAGTAACTAAAGGTATATATTAATTATAATTAAATAATAATACTTTTAATATATATTTATAGCTTATATAAGATTACTATAAGAAATAAACTTAGATAATAATAATAGTAATAGTAATAATAATAAAAATAATTTATATAATCTATAAGCTAATTATAAGTCTAAAATTATAGGCTTAATTTATAGATAACTAATAACTAAGAGAGCTTTTAAGATTAATAAGTACTAAGTTAATTTTTAATATATTAATAAAAAGTAATATTAGCTATTAGGATTTTTATTTATAATAAGAGGGTTTAGCGAGGTTCTTAAGCTAAGCTATAAGTAGAAAAATATATCTATATATTATAAAGTACTTTAAGAGTTATAATTAAAGAAATAAAAGCTATATTATTAGATTAATATTAACTATAAACTTATTTATCTTTATAAAGAGTAGGCTATATTCTAGGGTATATAATAAGAGGCGCTTAAGGTAATTATAATAAATAAGAGCCTAATTATAATAATAATAAGAATAGGTAATAAAAAGAATTTAGGTTTTATATTACTAATAATAAGCTACCTAGGTAATATAATTATAATTATAGTTTTATTAATATTATTATAAGGTAATTTAATAAAATATTATTAAAAAATAAAAATATTATATATTAAATAGCATAGTAATTAGTCCCTAAAGATAATATTACTTATTTTTATTATACCTAAGTTTATAATAACTAAGTAATTTTATAATTATATAAAAGGGCTTTAAGTAATAATATAATTTAATAGGTTGATATTTAATAAAGCTTATACTATCTTAAAGGGTATATAAGACTTCTAACTAAGACTAAGAGAGCCTAGGTAATTAGTATTAATAGGGGTATAAATAATATATTTAATAATAATATTACTATTAAGTAAAAAAGAGAAGTTTTTTAAGCTAATTAATATATAACTAAAAAATATAATTATAATTAGAATTAATATAATATACTTAAATATTATATATAATATATAAATACTAATAATAATAACCCTTACTATATATTATAATTAAGGGTTAGCTAACCTAAGGTTTTTTTTATTAAGTATTTAATATAATACTAATAGCTTACCTATAAACCCTAGGTTTTATACCTTATTAACCCTAGGTTTTTTAAAAAACTAAATTCTTATTATTATAAGAGCCTAAAAATTAATAAAAAAATAAAAAAGTATTAAATTAAGTTATTTTAATTAATATAATACCTAGAATATACTTTATTCTTAAGATATTAATATAACCCTTAGATTTAGGGTTATTTTAAGGTAATTTACTTTTATTTAAATTATATCCTTTTTATCTTAGCCCTCTAAGACTAATTATTAATTATATTTTACTTAGGGTAAGGGTTATAGACTTAGGGTTAGAATTTATAAGGTTTTTTAAAATTATTATTAGCTAATATATAATTTTATAATTATAAAGACTTTTATTTATTTACTTAAAATAAAGTATTTTACTTATATCTTAAGTCTCTATTTTTTTACTTATAAAACCTATAAAGTTATTATTCTTAGTAATTATATTTAATAATACTTAAAATAATTTTCTTATAATCTTATATTAATAGAGATCTAATTAGTTATTTAATAGGTATAATTATTTAATTATATTAAAAATATTAAGGGCCTTAATTAGCTACCTTATTTTATTTTACTTAGGCCTTTAATCCCTAAGCTTAGAGAAATAAAAAGAAATAGCTTTAAGTATATATTTAGCTCTAATTACCCTTAAGTTTATTCTAGCCTTATAAAACTCTCTTAGTATTTATAGTTAGAGTATTAATAGTCTAACTAGAGAGGCTAAGCTAAAAGATTACCTAAGGCTATAGCCTAAATAACTATATTGCTATTTTCTTCTTAACTATAATATTCTAGGGTATTTTATTAATAGCTCTTTTAAAAAGGTTATTATAATAAATATTTTAAGATTAATATATAATAGCTTATTATAGAACTATCTAATTAGATTAATCTCTTTATAGTATTTTAGGCTTAGGCTTTTTTTATTTATTAAAAGGAAATTAACCTTATAAAGTAGCTAGATTAATTTATATAGCTATAGCTATAGCTTAATTAGCTTAGCTTAATTAATTACCTTTATAACTTTACTAATTATAAGGATTTTTTATATAAATTAATTTCCTTTAATATTAACCTAAGTTTTATTATATTAGTTAATCTAATAATCTTAGCTTTATCTTTATCTTATATATACTTAATTAATTAATATAAGAGGCATAGGGCTTATTTTATTAATAAGAGATTTTATATATAGCCTAATTTAAAATTTATAAGCTTAATATTAATATAGCTACTTAGAAGCCTTTTAGCTATAACTATAAGTAAAAGACTAAGTAGAGATATACCTAGGTAATTATATAGCTTTTATTATATACTTTATGCTACCTTAAGCTTAATAACCTAATTATATAATTACTATTTAAGGTTAATAATAAATAAAAAAAAGTATATAATAGCCTAATAAATATCTCTAATAAAATATAAGATTATTAGAAATAATCCTAAGGGGATTTATTTAATTAATTAGTTACTAAGATATTTAATTAGCTTAAGGAAATAACTCTTAGTTTTTTTATATTCTTATTTTATTACTATATTAAAAATACTAAATATAATTTTATTATAATTTCCTTTCTTATTGCTAAGTAAAAACTGCCTGTATTTGGCAGGGTTAGGCCTAGAAATTATATTTCTTTTAAGTTCTCTTCTACCTTTAAACCTAGGGGTAGGTATCTATATACCCTCCTTACTCTTAAACCCTTAAAATCCCCCCTTTAAACCTAGGGGTAAGTATTTGTGCTTATTTATTACTCTTTAAAACTCTTAAAATATTAATTATCTTACCCCTGGGTTTAATTATTTATGCTTACTTACTCTTAATTCTTATTTATTAACTCTTATTATACTATCTAAGTGCTCTTATACTCCTATTAATATCTAATCTATTATAATCTAATAGTCTAGTAATCTAATAGTCCCTCTCTTTATAATTTATTATATTTATTATTCCCCTACTAATTAATTAAATTAAGTAATTAATTAATTTACTTTATTTTCTTATTTCCTAATAAAATATATATATATATATATATATATCTTTATTATATCTTCTTACTTTCCTCTTCTTCTTTCTCTTTACCTTCTACCTTACCTGCCTCTATACCTCTTTTATTATTATAATCTTATGCTATTTCTTAATATTTATTACCCTATACTATCCTAAAATATAAAATACTTCTTTAACTATATTTCTAATTATTAGACTTAGCCTACCTCTAAATAATATTAATTAACCTATAATAATTTATTTTTCCCTAATTATTATTACTATTATTAGCTATTAATTCTATCCCCGCTTATAACTTAACCTATTATACCTAGATTTAATCCCTTACCTAGCCTATCTATTAGTTTATCTACTAGCTACTAATAATAACTATCCTTAAACTCTACTAAACTACTAAAGCCTTCTCTGCTATTATTTATAGAGGTTAACTTACTAAGAAGGCAAGCTAAATTATACTACTTTGTTATTATTAAGTTTCCTATTGACCTCCTTATATCCTCGTGGTCTCGCGGTAATAATAGACCCCTTGACTATAATTATATCGCCTACCTTTATTGCTCTTTTTACTATGGGAATCTCGTCCGTTGAGCTAAGGAGAATTATATCTAGGTCACCTATAGTATAGCCGCTATCGATAGTATTATTAATACTATTACCGCAATAAATTATTATTATCCCTATTATTATTATGATTTAACTAAATATTACTATATACTATTATTTAGGCATTAGGCCGATGTTAATAATAAGAAACCTGAGCTTATGGCCGGCTAATATCGCATTAAAGTATTATGAGACTATGTAAAGTAGACTAGTTTTGGCTTAGATGATCTATGGTGGGTCTATGAGTTTTATAATAAGGGTATATCTTTATTATTATTGTATTATTATTATTATTAGGTTAAAGTAAATATACTAATTAGCCTTAATCTTCTCTTAAACCATAGATATTCTCCCTATTAAGTTAGATATTAAGCTCTATATTAACTGCTATGACCTTACTTTGCCTAATAGTTATAGCTAGATCTGGCTATAGCTTGCCTCTACCTCTAACTAAGATCTTATCTTTTTTTCCCCTTAGAAAAATAAAAATAAATGAGATCTCTAGAAAAGGATACTAGATATTCTTTGCCTCTATAATAAGACTTACTTTTCTATTAGTAGACTTATTACCCTATGGAAGAATAAGAGATAGAGGCCTATAATTACCCGCTAGTATAGAACTTAGATAGGGAGGGTAAACTTTAATATCTCTATATGGGATTATATGGCTAGCTATAGAATTAATGATATGAGTAACTCTTTTTATACTTATAGAAGTAATAGTAATAGTAGTAGTAATAGTAATTAATTTATTAATTTAAATTTATTATTATTATTATTATTATAAGGGTAAATAAGTTTTATAAGGCTAATATAAGTAACCTTATTATTATATATAAGTAGTATTAGTTTAATATATTTTATTAGATACTTAAAACCCTTAAGACCTTGCTAGACTTTGCTGCTAAATCTATTTAAGTCTTAGATTAGGCTAAGTTAGTTATTAGTCTTAGAAATAATACCTATACCGCTATAGATATATGCTAGCTCTTTTACCTAAAACGTGGCAATAGCGACGGCGATTATAATAATAATAATTTAGCTGCCCCTATGCCTACTATAGAGACCTCTCGCTAAGCTGGTTTCTTTGCCTCTCTTAATAAGAAAACCTATTATAATCTTTTTTTTTATATTTTTTAATATTATTCTTATCTTTATTTCCCTAATATATAGTCTCTCCTAAGGATAAAGAAGGATAAAGATAAGACTATAATATAAGTTATAGACTATATTATGCGCTAGGTTAATATTATACCTATTGATATTATGAATTATAATAGGGATAATAAGCTACTAAGGCGATAAGATCTAATGCCTGCTATTTAAGAGTTAATAGCGGCCGTATATAGAGCCGACTAGTAGGCTTAGCTAAGAAAAGAGGGTAATAATAATATTATAACTTAGTTAAAATTGCGCTCTTAGTCTTTAAAAAAGTAAGTCCTTAATTATATTTAGCGCTATATGGTTAGGTTTAAGGATCCTTTAATAAAGCACTATCTTGCCTTAATACTAGAAGAATATAATAATAGCTATATAGAATGCTTCGCCGCTAATGATTTATAGGTAGGCCTTTTCTAGATTATTTGGGATATTATTAGACTAGTATTTCGTCTAATCTAGTAGGATTTGGTATTAGAGCGTATTAGTGATAATCTTCGCGGCGGAGATAAGGCTTATTACCTTAATAATAAGACACGTCGTAGACTAGTATTAGCTATTATATGAGTTATTTATAGTTAGCTTAGAAATATACTAGAGGTAAAGGATAACCCTATACTTAGTGGGGTATATACTTTTATTAAACTTAGCGTATATATTAATTATGCTGTTCTTATATAGGCTATGGATTAGTGCCGCAAAGTAATAGAAAATAATAAGTCTAATGATAGAGCCCCTTAGTTAAATAAAGCATTGTGAATGATTTAAATAGTATACTAAGGGTATAAGAAGCTCTTATTAGGGATAATGACTATAGCCTCTTCCTCTAATTAGTAGTAGTAGTAATAGCCGCCGCTACTATTATCGCTTCTGCAAAGGGGCCTTAATAATTAGGTTTAGGATAGGTATAATGCTTCTTAGTAAAACGCTATATTATTAAACTAATATATTAAATAGCCCTTAACCTCGCAAGGGTTTAACCTAATTAATAAGATAAGTAGGGCTTAAGGGCATAATAGTTAAACTAGGGAGGTAGCTAGGCTAGTAGGCTTATTGTTAATATAGTAGTAGTAGTAGTAGTAGTAATTAAGCCATATGGCTATATTGCCCTTATTATGGTTCTTATAATTATTATTAAGGAACTATTATGATAATAGGGGTAAATAGGGATAAGGAGCTATGGGGTATTTACTACTATAATAGCTCTATCCCATGGCTAAGGTTAGTTATTCTCTATGGTTACTAGGAAAGCTAGTAAGAGGAATTAAGGTTGTTTAGTTACCCGGGAGAAAAAAAAGCCTCCTGAGTGGCTAGTATAACCCGGGTTGACCTAAGCTAACTAAGGGAAATATGTCGGCATTATTATAATTATTAATAATAATACCGGCGTAGATATATAGAATAGCTATAATATTAGGAAGTTAGCGATAAGTTAGATATACTGGAGCTATCTTATATTAAGCGAATATACTACGGAGAATAATTAACTAGGTAATATATAAGCTGTTATACTTAAAACACTTTGTATATAAAAATCTTAAATATTATATCTCTTAAATTAAAGTTAATAATTATATAGAAAATAGGTATGATAATTATAATAATGCTGATAATAACCTGGCGTAAATAATAGCTTATAAAAAAATATGCTTTGGTTGGTTTTATGAATTTATAAGAAGGACTTAGATAAAAAGTAAAAGTAAGTATGCTTATTAATAGCTTTAGAATATAAGAGGCTATATAGGTAGGTCTAGATGCGCCGGGAGGATTTAAAGGCAAGTAGGGAACCCCTATTTCTTTAGGATATAATAGAGAATAATATTAGAGTTTTATAGCGCCTATGATAAGTAAGCTATTTTATTTCTACCTCTTCCTTGTCTCTATTACCTATTAGGGTATAATAATAGGTCTAATATTATATAATATGTGATAGGATATGATTAATAGTGATAGAGAGAATAAACCCTTTGTATTTATGAGTTAGCTATGGCTATATGCGCGTGCTTAGATATTTACCCCTGGGTTAGCTATCTCAAGGTTATTTATAGGCGTATTTAGGGTAAGAAGTAAAGGATAGATAGGAGTGTCTTAGCTTGCTCTCTACTAGCTTAGAACTAAGCCTAAATGATTAATAGTATTATTATGTGGTATAGTATTATTAAATAATAAGTATAGTTAATATAGTTATAGGAAGTTACGTATTATGCGTGTCTAGCTATATTAGCGCGTTTATTAGTTAACTTCTATAAATTAGCCTACTAAGTCTTACTAGATGATATTAATTAATTAATCTATTAAGAGCGGTTCCTTAACCCCTAGTCCCGGTGTTTTATTATTATTATTATTATTAGGCCTTTTTTATTAACCTAAGTTCTACTTATTTAACTATGTCGTATTTAGGGCTTTTAGAAGAGGTTAGCCTTAAGGCTTATCTTAATAGCCTTAATATTAATAATAATAGTAATAACTAAGAGGAGGCATAAGAGTATATCTCCCTATTCTTAGTTAATAAGTATTACCTCGAGGAGCCTATAAGCCTTAGAAGTAGTATAGCTAGCATAGAAGAGTTAATAGAATAGTTTTAGAGAGGTTAGAGAATTAATTACTATGCTAGTAACTCTTAGATATATAGTATAGTAGTGTCTTTTGGCTTTTTGGTTTAGGGTATTGCAATTAGCTAACGACTAGTCTTAGCTAATAAGTTTATTGCTGAGATAAATAATGAGGCTTTTAATGGGGCACGTGCCCTTAACCTTCTATAATGCCAAGTTGTTATTAACTATGAGAGTAAGAAGATAGGATTAAGGCTGGCGAGCAAAAAAGATAAATACTACCCTATCTTTTGACTTAATTTTATTAGTATTATTAGCTAGCTATATCGACTAATCTGCCGGGCTAGTTATTTCTTTAATAATATTATTATCTCCCTCTAGCACTAGAACGCGCTATATAGTGTGAAGTATATATAAGGGATTTATTTTGACCTAAGTGGCTATACCTTTTATATCGCTATGGGTGCTATGTGAGAGGCTTGGTTTATTATTATGCACTTAATCTAGAGGGCTTTTTTTAGAAATGGTAACCCTTATTACTAATAGTATGATATATTATATATAAGGACTGCCCTCGTGCATAGTCGTGCCTTATTGCTTATATCCTATATTAAAGATATCTTTCTCTATGGGGAGTTTCTTAGCGAAGGGGTTAAGCCGAGATAGGCCCTTAGAGGGGCAGAGGCTTAGATAATTACTTTTAATAAATAGGTTATATTTTAGACTTATTTTATAGAAGGCTAAGAGGAATTTATTAATAGTCTTTTTATCTGCGGCGGTAATACTTTCTAGCTTAATTATTAACCCGCTTTTTATATATATAACTATGGGGCAAATATTAAGATTAAGGTCAATAAGGAGATAGTAAATCTTAAGTAGGAGACTATTATTAGACTAATATATCTCTATAGCGAGATAGATAATAATAATAATAATAATAACGGTTAGGAAATACTATAATAAGGATAGGAGTAATAGGGTAAGAAAGAGGAGGAAGAGAATAGTAATAGTAATTAATATCCTTACCTTAATGCCAAGGAGGATAGCCTCTTTTTGCTAATAGAGGCTCATAGTGCTGCTTCCTTATTACTATTATTTTATCTTTTTTGCCTTAATTATAGTGAGATAATAATAGGTCGTCGATGACTTAAAGATAAGGTCGGTTATAACGAGGAGTATAATCTACCTGCTGCCGCTAGTGCTAGCTATATTATTATAGCTATATCGGCTCTGCTTAGTAGCGGCTATTCTTATTACCCCGAGGATAAAGAAGAGGGAGGGAATAAGGAGGTATTAGGTAATAATAATAAGTAGGAAGAGAGATTTATTAGGTAGATAAATGAGTCTAAAGGCGCTATTATGACCTATTTAACTAGCATCGCAGAGGCATAGTAATAATAACAAGGAGAGAAAAAGAAAGAGAAAGGGCTAACCTATTAGTATTATTCTAATAGCGATAAGGGGGAAGAAGAAGAAAACTATTAGGGGGCCTTATTATTACTAAGTAGATAGGGAGAATATAATGCTTTATATAGTAATAGATTAAGGTAGCTTTGCGAGGCCCTTAAGGCAAAGTATAACCTTAATAATATTAATTATATCTCCTATGCTCTAGCTATTAATATCTATTACACCGCGGTAAGTATATATCTAGGTAAAGGAAGAGGTCCTATAGTATACTTACTTGCTAATTATAACCGGGTAGCTAGTGAGTTTTATAGAAGTAATTATACCTTTTACCCTCTTAGATTCTACCTTATATATAGGAATTTTACCTTAGATCGCCTACCTGCCTTCTTAGATAGCAACTTATTTACTATTATAAAGGAGAATATAAGTCACTAGAACTAAGGTGCTAATATGCTTTCCTTTGGGTTCTTCTAGGGATATTCTAACCTAAAGCGGTTAATCCGTTACTAGCCTAATGACCTACTAGCGAGCTATGGTCTCGCGATAGCTATACTTATTATTCCCTCGATTAAAGCTTAATATATAGCTCGCCTCTAAGATAAATAATAGCGCTTACTAGCTTAAGTGCGAGGGTAGCTTATACCTAAAAACCCTAGTGCCTCGATGCCTTTTGCTTAGGAATAATAAAGAGTCAAGGCGGCCCTATAGGCTAATAAGTTTGCCTTCTAGTTTGAGTAAGTGATTTCTATTAATGCTCTATGGCTTATGCGCTAGCGCTAGAACTTTAATACTATGTTATAGCCTATCTTCTAGCTTATATAGCTCTTCCTTAAGGAGAAGCAGCTCTATGCTAGTATCTTATAATAGTTTCCCCTAGAGATCTTTCTAGGTATACTAGTGGCCTTTACTAAGGTCCTAGAAGCGGCCATAGTAGAGATAGATTGCTATTTCTGCGAGGGAGGGTTAAAAGGGTTAGGTATAGCTCTCTCTAAGGGCATTACTACCCTTGATTAATTAGGCAACTTTTGCTTTACCAGCGATTAAAGAGTATTATTAATTAAAGTTATAAGGCTCCTTGGGATAATAGATAGCCTAAAGATATATAGATAGCTATTCTTATCTCCGTGGATGCTTAATATCTAGGAGGGACGGGGGCTTATTAACCTAGTAGGGTAGCCGTAGCTAAATAATAGATAGCCGGTGTTAATGCATATTACCTCGCTTAAGTACTACTATGATTATTTTATAGCTGCTAACTGATATAGCTAACTATGGTTCGCCGAGCTAGGGGGCTAATTAATAGATAGGATAGATAGAATAATGATATTTCTTTATAAGGTATTTTAAGATTTATGGGTATTAGAGATAGTAGCCTTTATTTATTGATAAGTTTATTATAGTCTTAATTATAGCCTTCGCGGTGGTGGCGGTGGACTATATAATAATAATAATATAAATAATAATAATAGTACTTAGGCGATAGTGGCCTTAGGAATATAGGAAGAGTGGGAATCCTTATTTAACCTATTATATATATCTTATTTTTCTTACCTTATATTATTACCTTATTATTACTATTATTCTTATTTCCCTTTCCCCCCTGGCCTTTTTAACTTACTTTCTTTTTAATAATTAAGCGAGAGAGCTATATTAATTATAAGTTTTTTTCCTAATTATAGGAGCTTTAAGAAACTCTTAGTTAAGGTTTTAAAATTTAATAATCACTTAATTAATAATTTAAAGATAGTTTTAAAAACTTGATGAGATTTTGCTAAGGAGATATATATGGTATTAATAGAAGGCGGCGGTAAGAAAGGCCGCCTAGGAATTAAATCTATTATACTAATTTATTTTATATAGCCTTTTATCCTCTAGGCTACTATTAAATATACTAGGGGCGGCTTTATAATAAGGGCGTAGTGGGTCTTAGGTATTATAGCTATGATGATATCTATGAAGATTAAATAGGTACTTAGCTCTTATTATCAAAGGTTAATATATTAGTAAGTAATATAGCTCGTCGGGGCGGCAATATTAGCGATTATACTCATAGCTCGGCCGAATAGTTTTAAGCGATAAGTATTAGAGGCAGAGGCTTACATAGCGGCTAGGCTAGTTAATAGTAAGCGAGTGAGAATATAGCCGCGGATCGACTTTGGCTATAAGATCCTATTTAAATAGGTACCTAATATTATAAATAAGGGCTTTAATAAACTATAATAGATATTTACTAAAGGAAATTAGTATATGCTATCTTATTACTACGTAGCGTATTATTATCTAATAGATTACCTTAAGGATCTATTATGCGATCTTATGCTTATTTTAACCTTAATTATTATAGTATTAAGTGCGACTCTAGAGGTTTAGCCTAATATAAAGGTCTTTAGCGTTATAACTAAGCGGAGAGACTTAGCCTTACTAGTAGTAAATATAGTAATAAGAATGCTTTGGTTTCTATAGCTAGATATATTCCTATGGGAGAAAGATAATAGGCAAGTATTATAAGTCTCTAAGATAATAAAGAAGATTAGTGAGTTATTTATTTATTTCCCCCCTAAGTCCCCTCTTAAAAGATCTTACTTATATAATATGGTTTACTATGGTCTATATATTAAAGCTAATTATGATTATATTAAACTATAGAATATAAGGGGGTTAATAATTAATTTCTTTGAGAATTAGGTTAGATTAAGGTTAAGGGTAATTAAGATAGCCCGCGGAATTATGAATTGCGTCTCGCGCTGCAAGATAAGCTCTATAAGCTTCGCGATAACTTATTATTTCTTATAAAGGAGCTAAGAAACTTTATTAGGTATATATTTAAAAGCAATAAGTAAGAGTAGGTAGATAGGTGCTTAGGTATTATTTGAGATAGTAGTTAAACTAGTAAATAAAACTAATTAGTTAATTAATTACTTATAAACTATGCGTAATATTTTATAGGTTAAGCTAGCTAGCTTATTAGGCCATATAAGTAGGCGTATGGCATATATTAAATAATAATAATAATAATAAATAGATAGATAATTATTATACTACTATTAGGTTACCGCTATATCCTATGGTTAGTAGAATCTATCGTGGCGAAGCCAGTTCTAGCAGCTCGGCTTAATAGCCTTAAATGACTGGCGCTAGAAGCGGCTACCTAGTAATAAGCATTAGAGATAAATAAGTAAAGAAAAGTAAGAAAGCGGCGGGTTAGCTTTAGATTATATATAACTAGTATTATAGAAGTATTATACTTTAGTAAACTATATAGTTTTTCCCTATTAATATATCTAGATATCCTGGCTTTCTTTATAGGTAATTATAATCCCTAAAGTATAGATAGAAATTTAAATAGAGAATATATTTTACTAATATTAAATTATCTAATAAAAAGGCAGAATAATACCTTCTCTTAGGCTCTTAGCCTCTTATCTTATTACTTTTATATCCTAGTTTTCTCTAGTATATAACTATATATTACTAATTTAACTAACTAAGGTTATTGCTATATAAGAAAAGAAAATAATCCCTCTATTGGTTAATAGGTATTAGATTAATAGCTTTTATATGCGCGTTTTATCTTTTGCCTATGCTAGGCTTATAAATCAATTTATCTAGGACTTTTATATTTATCTTAGGATAAGTTAAGAACCTAGATCTCTATCTCTTTTATGCTAAGGGGATCTCCTATACTATTAGTAACCCCTTTCTCCTTTAAGTAATACCTTAAACCTACCTATTAAATAGCTATACTTCCTAAAATATTACTTAGAAAATATTAGTATAAAATAAAAAGGAGTATAGCTCTTAGTCTTAATTAATTCTTAGTCTTTATATCTCAAGGGAGTAAAAATTAATAAGGAGGGCTAGTAATACTAGGGGAGGATAAGTAATATATTAATCTAGGCGCTTTTTTTAACTATTTATTACTGAGATATAGGCAGCTATTAAGATAATAACAAGGGGGAGGATAAAGAATAATATTTAGAAGGTAAATAAAGCCTTATATTTTCTTTCTTAGGATATAGGTAAGTAATTAGGTCTAGTTAATTTTTATTTATAATAGGTAGTAATTAGGATAGAAGTAATATCTCTATATTAAGTTTATTAAGGCCTTATATAATATTAGTATTACCCTTTTATTACCTCTGTGTGTAAGCTTTAAATAGTTCTTATACTATCTTATCTAATGCCGAGGCTATTACCTATAATATACCTTCCCTAATTTAAATGTGGTTTACCTTAAATAATTTACTGAGCGTCGCAATTAATATTTGCTGCCCCTCCTTAGCTATAGTGATATTATTTATTATATATATTGCCCTAGATAAAGCCATTTTGGATACGCCTAAGTAAATCCTTAGGTATTACTTTATACTCTTATACTCCCCTGTGAGCCTTTGGGCATTGCTATTTAGCGCTAAAAATATTCTAGGCTCTTAGAGTGGTTATTTGATTTATTTTCTTACTAGTAGTTGGTTATCTAAGATATCCCTATGAGCCCTTAGCTAGATAAGGGTATTATTAAGCTTATTACTATATTTCTTTAGCGCAGAGAGTATTATAATATTAGCGCGAGTTAGGTATTAAGTACTTAGGCTAAGTAATATATTACTTATAGATGCCTGGGCGGTAATTAGCTAGAGCCTAAGTTATATAATATAATTAAGTACCTTAGCGTAAATCTTTAGGCCCTATTTAGTAGCTTCTTATTTATTCCTAAGCTATTCTATATCTATAGGCTCTAGCGGAAGATGCTTAGGTATTAGTAGAGTAAGTAATTATAATTTTAAGTTAATCTCTTTAAGGTAATCCTTGAGGTCTTACGTCGTATATTAAATTATGTCTTTATATTTATTAAGTACCTAAAGAGTAATAATATTAGTTTATCTGGGGGTAAGAGGGGATATAGTTAGTATGAGGTCGTTTTATAAGGAAAAGGTAGGCCTATAGGTTTATATTAGTAAGGGCAATAATAATAGTTAATTTATACCCTAATAATATAGATATAAAGCTATTAATATTACTATTTATATACCTTAACTTAACCTAGTCTCTAAAACTATAGGTTATTAAGCCTCTAGAGTGTTTAGTATATTTAGAGAGTAGCTCTTAAAACTCGGTATAGGCCCTAGTGTATTAGGTAAGTAGGAGCTTTAAGGGAATTAATATAGATAGGTTATTTCTAGAGAAGGCCTAAAGAGAGACAAGGATACCCTTAAGACTCTTAAGCTTACCCTCTAATAGCTAGATTATCTATGGGTAATCTCTAAGATTTTAAATAGCTTAATATAAAGCGTGACTAGACTAGATAGCGGTAATGATTATAGCTATTAAAGCTAAAGTAATATTTAGTGGATTTGCTATTTCGTATAGTAATAATATTAAGGCGCTAGGGTTTAAGGATTAAATCTTAATATAAAATCGCATAAGAGGCCCTCCTCTATAGAAATTAATTATCAGCTTGGTTGATGGGGATTAACTAGCTAATTATAAGTAGTTTACTGCCGCTATGGGAGGGGGCATAGGTCTAGGTTTAAGGCTAAAGCTGAAGCTAAGGAGGGGATAGTATTATAGGATCTAAGGGAGAAAAGCGATGACTAGGCTAAGGTAAACCGCTATATATTTATTATTTATGACTTCTGGGCCCATATGATGCCTAGACTAATAATAGAGGTTAAGGGTATATTATATATATTACTTCTAGTTCTTTTTTTAAGCTATATTTCTTTAATTACTTTAGATTTTATATTATCCCTATTTTTATATCCTCGCGGTTTAGGTATAGAAAGTAATTAGCTTTAGTAATTATTCTATTAAGGAGAGAAAATAATAGCTAAAAATAATTAAAAACTAAAAGAAGACTCTTAGTTCCCTTAGAAACTATATATAATTACCTCCTAGGCAATACTTAGCTCCTCTTAGATAAACTAGAGGGTAGGTCTTAGCTTAGAGAAGGGCTAATTTATATTATATAGTTAGAATAGGACTTAGAGCTAAGCTTATAATCTTCTCCCTAATAATTACTAAACTTAGATATATCTTAATTATTAGGGATAGGTTATAAATATGAGAGAGAATAGTCCTAACTTTGGGATTTATTATTCCTGCTATATCGTATAATTAGTTTAAAGGCATCCTGGGAAAGCTACCATATAGTCTTATTATTAAAATGCCTACTAATCTGCCACTAGGCCTATCCAAATCTGCTATTTTTCCTATTTATAGTCTTTTTATTTATTAAGGCTAATAATTAAATAGTTTAATCTTTAGTAGCGTAATTTTTAATTATGCTGATATTTTATTATAAGCATATATCTACTTAATGGTAGATATTTATTAATTAATAAGTGGTTTTTAATTTACTTTGGAGTCTTTTAAGGTCTACCTTATTCTCTTTAGTTATTGCTGATTTTGATTTAGCTATTAACTGGTTTATTACCTTTCTCTTATATTCTTTTAGTTATTTAGTAGTAACCTTAAGGCTTTTTATATACTCTTATAGAGATTTATTAATGATTTTGTCGGGTAAAAGGCTAGAATTAATAAGCCCCGGCGAGTCTTTGTCTCTCTAAGCATAGTTTAGTTATATCTCCTTAATATAATTAAAGAGTTAGCGATAGATTTAAAGGCCTTTCTCTATATTAGCTCGCTTACTTTAGATATATTATAAGTTGGCTATATTAGTATTAGAAGCTAGCATAGTATATTTAAAGATTGCCTTAAGTTTCTTATTAATGCTCTTAAGATAAGCTTCTAAATTATTAGTAGCATTCTTAATTAGCTCCTTATAGACCTTAAGAGCTTTTATTATAATAAATAATAAGCGGCTAATAAAATTATTAAAAGTTTGTCCTAATATTATATTAGGTATATAAAAACTCATAGGGTTATATTTATTAGAGTAATATTAATCGTAGATTTATAGCTAGCTAGTTGCTACTAGAAGCTATTAATATTATTACCTATATATTTTATTTTAGCTTAGTCACGGAAACTTATTTAATTTATATTAGATTATACATAGTATTTTTCTAGCTCTTTACTAAACTCCTTATATACTTTGCTATATCGCCGTAAAGGGATCTTAAGCGCTAAGAGTTTTATATTAGTATTAGCGCTAGTTGTTTCTACGAGCATTTTTAATACCCCCTCTAGAGCATTTAGCTCCTCGAGAAGATTATAGACTCGCTTAGGATAAGTATAGAAACTCTTAATATTATTATAGAGTGAGATAGTAACCTTTAATGCAAAAGTAGCTAGCGCTAGGATCGCGGAAGTGGCGCCTATTAGCTTTGCTATTATGGCGGGGACTTAATAGATATTTAAAGAAGAGGCAGAGAGTAAGAATAAGCGGCTATTAGTATAATTACAGGTAATTATTAAGTTAAAGGATAGGTTAGGCGTGATATTTGCTGATATAATTTCTGATAGTATTGAAGGATTTTGTTGTCTTATGAGGAGATTAAGAGGATTTTTATTTATAAAGCTATTAGACTTGGTTACTAAGGGTTCTAAAAATAGATAGCTGCTAGAGGGCCCGGTGGTAGAATTAGCTGCCTAAGAGAGGACTTGGCGTTACTGCGTGGCTATAGCTTACTAGTTTATTTAATAAATATAATGTTTTTAGATAGAATAATTTCTATTACTTATAGCGCGTATTTATAGACCCTGGTTAGATAATAAAAGCAGTTATACTTATTTCTAAAATGCGCGCCTATGACTTATATTATAGTATATTAACTAATTATATTTAAGGATATATTTAATGCCTATAGGAGTCACTAGGTATATTTATACTTATAAAATTTAGGGTCTTTTGTATAACCTCTACTTAATTTTCCTTATTTAATTAGCTAGGTATTACCTATTATAGTATTTCCTAGTTAAGATAAATATTAATATCAGGGTAAATATTAGAATTTTATAGCCTAATTAATAGGTAAGGATATATATAATATATGCTCTTTAGAATTAACTTATTTTACTAATAAATAAGGTAATACTAGGCCTAAAGCGATTATAGAACTGCCTAGTGTTACTTAGTGCTGCCTTATTAGGCTTTCTTATATTAGCGTTTAAGAGTCCTTGGCCGCGGTCTTTGGGATTTTGCCGAGGATAAAACCCTAAACTCTTAGTATTTAGCTTAGTAAGAGCTACTATGGATTATTAGATTATTTTATTAGTTACTTATTTGCCTAAATATCGCGAATGGCCTTAAAGTTTAAGCCCCTAGGCTATAATAAGATTATTAATAGTTAAAACTATAAAGGCATAGCTATTATCTATTAATATAATATTATTAAAGATATTACTTTGCTTATTAGTAGTATTATTAGCCTTAGAGATAAGCTAAATATAATAGTTAATGCTTTCTTTTATTTGCTAGAGGCGTGCTAGTTATATGGTTATAGGTTTAGGGCCCTTATCTATTAATAATATAGACTCTAATTACTTATTAATCAGAGCTTTATGAGTCTATAGGCGAGTAATAAGAGATTAAATAGAGCCTTTAGCCTTACTTAAACTTAACTTAATATATTTATAAGCTAATAAATAATTAGAGAACCATATATACTCTGTTAATATAGACTCAAACTATGTAATCTAAGTAGATAATCTAGCATATATATTAAGACCTCGCTAGGTACTTTTCTTTTCTTCTAGTATTGCATGGCATTTAATTGTAATATTATTAGTAGCTAAGATATCTCTAGCCTAGAGCTGGGTGATTTTTTCTTATATATCTCTGAGATAGGTGTCTAGGTCGCTTATGGCATTAGAGATTAAGTCCTTATAGTTTTTAAGGACCTCGGGGGAAATTATAGTAATATAGCTATAAAAAAGAAATAAATAATAAGTTTAAGATCCTAAGTAAAATAACTTTTAACTCTAGGGGGACTTATAGATTAGCATTCGCTAAAGTAATATTAATAATTAATTTATATATAGCTAGTATGGTCCTAAAATTATTTATATTGCCTTATAGGTATTTCTGGGTGATTTAATTGCGTGCGCTAGATCGTAAACTATTAGAGTATTTTATATATTATTTAATGATTTTTATATACTTTTTGTATATAATATTATATCGCTCTAGGGGAAGCTCGAGGCCTTTAAAGTCAAGGGTTAGATTACTAGCTATAGTTTTAAGAAGGAAGCCTAGGATAATAGTTAGATTATTAATTTCTGCCTTTAGCGCTTAGGCGTCTTTATTTTAGCTCCTATAACCGCGGATAGTATTATAAAGTATTATAGTAGCCTTTAGGGTAAGCCCTGCCATTATTAAAATAGTGCCTAGATTTATTATAATGCCTTAAGAAAAGGAAAACTAAGGTTAAGATTAATATAATAAGAAGAAAGGCAGCATAGATAATATAGCTTATTAAAATATCTTTTTAGTAGAATACTTATTATTTCCTATTAGGTATTGACTTAATGCCTAATAAAATACCTTGCCTTATTAATACGTAAATTATAAACTAGCTAGCGCATAAAGAATTAATTAATAATATATTAATAGTATTAAGAATCATGCGGCTATGTTAATATAAAAAGTAGCGGCGCTTAGGTATTTTAAGGACTTAATTAATTAGCTAGATAAAATTAGCCTATATTTGCCCTTAGTATTCTAGCTATAATTAGAAAGATAGATAGTATTTCGCTAAATAATTCCTAATAGCTTAGGGGGTAGAGTTATAGAAAACTAGGGGCTTAATTAAAGTAAATCTATTTATAAAATAGTATATTATAGCATAGGATTTAAAAGCGGCGGTATACTAAGCCTTGAATAGAAAACCGTGATACTAAGATAATATAATAAGTCTAAGTATCGTGGTTTTAGCTACTAAATTTAGTATAGAATATCGCCGCTTAAATGATTTTTATATAACTAATATAATATCTGGCGTGACTCTAGAGACCTTATATCCTGCTGGTCTTAGAATCCCTTTAAACTTAGGGGTAAGTATCTATATATGCCTATTATAGTCCTTAAGCCTTTATTATTATTATCCCTCTTACCTTTATCCCTAGAATTAACTACCTATATGTCTTATAAGGCTTAATTAATTGACTAATTAGTAATAATAAGCCTTAGGGATTAGTAAAATAATATATTACTAGATAGTCTTAACTTAGGGTTATGGTTGGGGTTAGTATTTACTATCTAAGCTAATCTGCCTAGGGGGTTTCTTCTAGCTAAAGATATAGCTTATAAGGTAAAGAGAAGAGATATTTCTAGGAAAAA